>JBCFYV010003931.1:0-25001 GCA_039000515.1 Timema cristinae
TAGTCAGGAAAAAAATCTAAGAGATTAACGAATACAAACCCTAAATATTATCCTAAAAGGTATCCATTATCGTTTCGGTAACAAAGTTAAAAATTGAAGGATCTAGCAGTGACATAATTAAAATAAACCAATCCTGGAAACATTACTCGGTTAACTGTGATGCTGTTTGGAAATCCATGATTATTTAATATGTTTCTGGAGCGGAGTATATTATTTATTTATTTGGCTAAGTGTGAAGCTCTTTTTTCCAACATATTTATGTAATAATTAGTTCGTTCGTCTTATTTTATGATCGTGCTTAGGTAATCATTGTGTTGCTAATGAATCGCGTTTGTTTGTGCAGTCATTTTGTGGACACGGTAATATCGTGTTTCAAATATTTAATTTATTTAATTTATTAACTACCATTATTGGTTTTGTGTTTGCCGTAGCTGACTCAGGATTTTTACAGTGAAGAACTTTATTAAATAGTGTACAGTCGGAGGAGGTTGAACTTTCTAATTTGATAAAGTTTTGGTGACGTTTAACCGTGCGAAGAATGGGTCAGACTGCTAGTAGTGAGTATAAAGGAATGGTTTGCGTTTTTAATGA
The DNA here is from genome assembly GCA_039000515.1 of Timema cristinae. Lineage (NCBI taxonomy): Eukaryota > Metazoa > Arthropoda > Insecta > Phasmatodea > Timematidae > Timema > Timema cristinae. The sequence continues at coordinate 592 of JBCFYV010003931.1, forward strand.
CTGGGTTTTTACAATGGATGTAAATAGGTGGGGCTTTATATGACGGATAACCATGCAAATATGCCGAGTGTCACTTGTGTGGGCAAATGTTAATGACGCGTGATGACATAAGCTAATGGCAAGAGACATTTATAAATAGGAGTTGGCTAGGCGTATGTACGAGGAACACGTGTGCTTCCGCTCCCCCCGCAAATGGGACTATTCATTCAAAAAAAAAAGTAATTGATAAAATATAGAAATATTGTCATGAACAGAAATATTGTAAAACTAATTTTTTATGGTTCTTAATATTGTATTGTCGAGTTAGGTGATCTTAGGGTAAAGTGCTCCCCTCAGTACCAGATGTTCGTGTGTTCAAACACAGCTGGGGTCAACGGATTTTTCTTGAGAGATAATAATACGTAGCACAACTTCCTTCGGAGGGAAAGTAAAGACATCCATCCCATATTGATTGTGGCATTTAAAAGAACCCTGGAAGGTATGTAAGACTATTTTAAGAATTATTTAAGAATGTATGTTTTTTGTTTCAACGTTATATCTTTAAAACTCGTTGAGGTAAACGTAATTTCACTAACATGGAAAATACTATCTTGACCAGCCATGACGTCACAGGCAGGCAACGTCCTTAAAATAGACCCGCTTCGGTGGCCACGTGGTCTAACGCAATTCTCTCGCAGTAGACTAGACTGCCGATGACGTAACACCTAAAATTATAAAGTTTCATACATACTAAAAAATTATAAAAAAACTCCTTGTCATCAGCCTGAAATCGATCCATACCTAATAAGCAGCCGTCTGTTGGCGAAGATACTGCAAAGAGGATGTCATGTGCTCAACACAACGAACCCTACGGTCATTAATCACGATTTTTTTTAGATCGCAGACACTATTTTTTCATTCGAATAGCTCTTTTATTTGTCTGAGTTGGGCACCGATCCAGACCCACTGCTTCACAGGAAAATCAGGAAACTCCAGGGATCAAACCCAAGAGCTCTGAGTAGCAGTACTTAGCTAAAACTACCAAAATAATTAATTGTATGTTAACGCCCTTGCGTTCTGCTCAGAGAGAGAATATCTGGCACCAAAACGCAAATCGTTTCATATTTCCTAGACTCAGCCGGTATTTGTGCCAGGAACCGTCAGAATTATGGGTGGATGTAAGCGAGTTAAGTAAGACTAGTACTTTTGCAGGTTTTTATGGCAAAAATTATTTTTGGGCCGAAATATAAACAATTCTATTCTATTAGATTGCATCTTGTTTGGTTTTCTACACACTATAATATCATCAGTTCTTGGATATATGCCCTGATAATATTAGCAATTGATGATAAACTTTTTTAATTAAGAGAAAATGTTCTGTTCGTATTGTTCAAATACTACTTTGCTCACGCTCAATATTTATTAACAGCTGTTGAATTACTGAGTGTAGCAAATCCTATTTAACTGCCACAAATGCTGGGCTTAGGTCCCGTTCCCTTCTAGCCCCCCCCACTGAAGGAAGTAGTGTGGGTGGAGAGTTGTTAGGAGTGAGATCAGGAGGACACGGTCTAGTAGTGCAACTGATCTCGGAGAATGACACGCTAACCGCGCAGTCAGGTCAATGCTACCTTGAAGGCGACCAAGGTCGTTGAATCCTCCAGCAGCCGCGAATAAAGGTGGGAGGGGAATAGTTCCGGCTCTCTCGAACAGTTTAGTAGGACAGTAGACACCACTACAGTCCCCCACATGTTAACCTTGATACTAGGAGAGTATCCGCCATTGTGGAGGTATGATGTAATTGTCTACCACATACATTCGGATACTAGGAGTGTACCTGCCATTGTGGAGGTATGATGTTGTGGTCTCCAATATATATTCGGATACTATGAGTGTACCTGCCATTGTGGAGGTATGATGTCATGGTCTCCAATATATATTCGGATACTATGAGTGTACCTGCCATTGTGGAGGTATGATGTTGTGGTCTCCAATATATATTCGGATACTATGAGTGTACCTGCCATTGTGGAGGTATGATGTTGTGGTCTCCAATATATATTCGGATACTATGAGTGTAACTGCCATTGTGGAGGTATGATGTTGTGGTCTCCAATATATATTCGGATACTATGAGTGTACCTGCCATTGTGGAGGTATGATGTCATGGTCTCCAATATATATTCGGATACTATGAGTGTACCTGCCATTGTGGAGGTATGATGTTGTGGTCTCCAATATATATTCGGATACTAGGAGTGTACCTGCCATTGTGGAGGTATGATGTTGTGGTCTCCAATATATATTCGGATACTAGGAGTGTACCTGCCATTGTGGAGGTATGATGTTGTGGTCTCCAATATATATTCGGATACTAGGAGTGTACCTGCCATTGTGGAGGTATGATGTCACGGTCTACAATATACATTCAGATACTAGAAGAGTACCTGCCATTGTGGAGGTATGATGTCACGGTCTCCAATATATATTCGGATACTATGAGTGTACCTGCCATTGTGGAGGTATGATGTCACGGTCTACAATATATATTCGAGTACTAGGAGTATACCTGCCATTGTGGAGGTATGATGTTATTGTCTACAATAAGTCACTCGATGACGAATATTAACTTACTGAACGACCATTTTGGTTGTTTTTGATACTTTGCCATAGGAAGAATAGGAAGTTGAGTTACTAATAAACCTGAACAGCTGGAAGGAAAGTGGGAAATAATTTAGAAAAAAAACACCCATAATTGCTTTATCTTGTCTGGTATTCGAACGCTGACCTTTCCGTCAACAGCAAACCAAACAAGATGAGCCATACATTTCGTTTTTTAGCTTACCCATATGTATTATAATATTAAAAATGAAGTTAACAAAGAATACATTTAACAAAACCATAAATATCAACTCTAACTTCTAAAACTCATACAAGGTCACATCCTGGTGTCTTTAGCTCTGTGAACCAAATTTAGGCCTTCTCCTACACCCACACAATAAGCGTGCTTTAAAAATTTCAGATTCAGATTTGTTGCTTCAAAACTAAGCGAGCAATAGTTTTGACTTTGTAGAAACATTTAAATGTATACTCTATTTATGTATACAGTAGAACTGTCTCCAAGGGATATCTAAAATAATTCGAAATATCCAAAGTTCGAATCAACTATTTTATGAATACCTAGGCGGCTGGTACACAATAAATAAATAATCTCAAAATATGCTTCATATAAACACACATACAAATAAAATACATAAAAACAAGGCCGGCTCAAGAGGGTGCCAAACAGGGCTAAATATGACAATAATCCCCAAACCTAACAACGTCAAACATAACATAATCTAGGCGTAATAGTGTAGTTGGTAAGCATAGCTAACATTAAATTTGACATATTAGTATAATTTTGTGGGGAGTACATTAGAATTTAGTGCCACTCTCAATAGGTTATTTTACATTTAACATCTCGGAAAGAGAGAGGCACTGTAAACAGTTTATATTGTAAAGTGTTTGTTAAACTTGTAATAAAAATTAGATGATAATATTGTCTACAAAATAGGTTCTTAGAGCTTTATTTGTAATCCTACCCGTTTTTTTACAATCTTGAAGTGGAACGTTTAGCGTATAGTTAACATTTCTGTGGTTCCCCTTCAGATTATTTTCCCATCACGCCCTGGTAACGTTAGGTTTGGGGATTATTGTCATATTTTCCCAGAGTCCAATCACCATGGAAAATGTAGGAGCTGACAACTAACAGAAGATTCAAAGAACGGTCAAATGAAAAACCAAATTAAAAATCAATTATTTTTGTCAACGTTTCGACAAACAAAAGTGACAACAAATCAACATATTATGGTTTTGTAGATCATATGGTCTAGCGAATGGATACAAGAGATTATATCTGGTAGCTTATGCTAGCTGTCTGTTAACAACACTCCCATGGTGGATGGACTATATTATCCACCGGTTATATAGGGGGGGGCCACAAAACAACCCACCCGGGCACGAAATTTACCTCGGGCCACCCTTGTATTGAAACAAGAAAAATGTGAACATAAAATAATACATCTTAGAAATATTAACATCAGGAATTTGAATACTTAAATCAGTAAGTCAGAGCGTTACGAGATTGCAATGTCACACAGAAGCGATGAAAGCCGATCAACACATCTCCTATTCTAGGCAACCCACTCAGCGCCAGTGCACTTCCCCGCTTTGTCTTTTAGGTGGGGTGTAAGGGGACGGGAGAAAATGCCAGTGTTTCTGCGCTTTTTATGATAAAACTTTTTTTGGACAAAATAAATAAAATATTGCTCCAGTAGCAACGTTTAGTTTAATTTTCTTCACATGTTGATATCATCAGTTGTTGAATATCCATCATGAGCTTAGTGGCATTAGACGACAAATTTTTTCAATGAATGTGGGGAATGCCAGGCCTCCACCGTGGTTCGGATTCCACGTTAAACTGTAGGTCCTGCATTTCATCTCACAATCACCCTACCATTACACATTAGTGTAAGTGCGTATAACCCGAACGGGTAGTAAGACTGGGTGATGATGATAATAATAATAATAATGTTCAATGAATAAAAAAAAGTTTGTCTTCTAATGCCACTATGCTCATGATGGATATTCAACAACTGTTGATATCAACATGTGAAAAAAATTAAACTAAACGTTGCTACTGAAGCAATATTTTATTTATTTTGTCCCAAAAAAATGTTATAAAAACTGCAACATCACTGGCCAAGGCCGTAGCCAGCCAGGGAGAGGAGAGAGGGGTGGGGGGGTTGGGGGGCACATCCTCCAATCACCGGAAGCTAGAAAAAAATTATCTAGAAACTATCTGAAGTGTTTTTTTATGGCAACATAACCCCTAACTGTCAAGAGGATAGGACAAATTCCAAATATTAAACATCTCTAGAGCTCTCTGAAGTTCTTTTTACGACACATACAGCCCCCTAATTTGTACTTGTATCTTAATTTTGATATTGTTTGAACCATAAATAAAACCATATATTATTTGTTAATAAAATTTCGGTGGTGAGGGGGGGGTTATGGCCTTGTCACTGACCTTTTATCACGTCCACTTTCTGCCATGCGCCAATAACTCTTTATTTGCCATTCTTTGCATATGGGGTGATTTAATAAGTATTGTTAAGTTTAGTTTCAAATAAGCACAATCTAGAAAAAAATTAACAAATAATATCTCTTGAACCATCCAAATATTTACTTCTAAAATTCAAGTTATATTTTACGTTTGATTTGAATAGGACTTTCATGAGGAATCATGCGGGTTCAAACTAACCAATTTAGAGTAATTAGCCAGATCCTAAGGTGTAATAATAATATAGATGCTTCACTTTTATATAGGCATATATTGCAATTTTCATAAATTTACCATACCCTTACTTCATCGAACACAGAAGAATGAAACCACAGGAAAGGACGCACACTACTCCATTATAAATAAACTAACCCATTTGGTTTCAAAGAGGTTACAATTATTGATTCTAATAATCTATCTTTAGTATGTGTGCTCATAACAATATAAAAAGTAGGACAGGAGATATATGAGTCACAGATACAAGTAGTGGTGATTGATAGTTAGTATAGCATATAGCAATGACAGTCGATGTTTCATCCACCACTAGTTAATTTCATAGTAAGAACCTGATCTGACAGCCAGAAAAGTTACTAGATCTATAGAATGAGAGAGACGCCAAATATTGTCGACAGTCACCTCGTTTGATAAGCAAGGAGTCCTGGGGAAAATACACGCTATTAAAAAAATCCTAATAAATGAGGTTTGCTAAAAATCATGATAAAATCGAATACCTAATAAATGTATTTTAAAAACCATTATACTAAAGTAGGATATCTGATCATGGTATATTAAGCACTAGGCTGCTAGGTCAAGTTACATGATGATGATGATTATTATTATTATTATTGTTATTTGTTCTGGCTTACGACAGGTCCTTTCTTTTTGTCATTGACTTAGCCCACCAATACGCCCTGTTTTCTGCTTCCTCCTTCAGCTACCAAAATTTTCTTCTTTCCTTAAAGTCATCTAGTATTTGAATCCTCCTTCTTCCTAAGCTACTCTTTCCCTCAACCTTACCTTCTATGACATCGTACATAAGACAGTTCCTCCTAAGGATATGTCCGATCCAGTTTTATTTTCACCAAAGAATCACATCTAAAACTGATCTCTTCTCACCCACTCTTCTCAGTGCTTCTTCATTTATCACCCTGTTTGTCCACCTGATTTTCTCGAGTCTTTTCCAACACTACATTCCAAGTATTCCTTTCCCATCTCCCTAAGAGTCCAAGTTTCTGCTCCATGCAGCTACCTGGCCTGGCAGGATGGTCTCATACATGTTCCCTTAACCCGGCCCATGGGCCACTAGAGGGGTGTGAGAGCTTTCTCTGAATCCACATGGGTAAAATTTGACAGAAGCTTCCATGTTGTTGGGGTGGGCAACGCCATCGACATTACGGCGGCTTAAGGTGCGGCCTAAGGGAGTGCAAGTATTTTTACAGTTTTTATAATACTGAAAATTTTTTGGACAAAATAAAGCAAATATTTCTCCAGTAGCAACGTAGAGTTTAGTTTTCTGCACATGATAATATTAACAGATCTCGAATATATGTTGATATTAACATGTGCAGAAAACTAAACTCTATATTGCTACTGTAGAAATATTTGATTTATTTTGGCCAAAAAAATATAGTGCTATAAAAACTGTAAAATTACTTGTGCTTCCTTCTGGTGCACCTTAACGACTACAGTAGGGTCGGTGATGACTAAGTTCTGCGAGGACCCAGTGACGTGGGGGAACTTATATCACGCCCCGCTTCATAGGGTCATTCATATAGCTGTTAGCAGCGGTATCAGGATCGACTTGAGGCACAGAACAAATGATGCTAGAAATGGTTCAATATTTAACAGCCATTGGCGTTACGGGGACGCGGCAGTTGGCCTAAAAGGCATTTGGCCTAAAGGCATTTGGCCTAAAAATGAAACCAAAAGTCATTTGGCCTAAAAGGCATTTGGCCTAAAAGGCGTTTGGCCTAAAGGCGTTTGGCCTAAAAGGCGTTTGGCCTAAAGGCATTTGGCCTAAAGGCAGTTGGCCTAAAAGACAGTTGGCCTAAAGTCATTTGGCCTAAAATGTAAATTTAAAACCTTCGGTTATCTTCGGAAAGTAAAAGGTACTGTTAGTTGTTTCATCTGAATATAGATAGCACAACTGATGCAAGGTAGTTACAATATTTCTAAAAACATTGACAATATCCTACATACAACTAGATCAGTAGTTCACAAAACACTATATCACCTTTTTTATATAATAGATTTCCGATATTATTTCCTTGTTAATATATCTCACGGTCATAAAGTTAACGAAAAACAATAAGAAAATCCTATTCTCAGCATCGTTTACGCTCGGTAAAATTATATGCGTACATTCAAATTATGGGGACTTTTGACAACTTATTCCGAAAGGCAAAATGAAAGTGGAAACCAATATTCAACCCACCCACTTTAAATTTGTCTGAAGTGACGCCCGATTTTCGTTTAGCGCTACTGAGATATATATGAACATATTTTTTTATCTATTGTATTAATAATTAATATATAAATAATAGTGACGCATTAAATAAATTTTGCCAGTAAATATTACAATGGTCATATATATATATATATATATATATATATATATAAATTTAAATTATGGTTTTGACTAGATCCTTAACTCTATTATTATTGTTATAATTATTATAACTATTATTATATACAATTAGTACAGTTATTTTTTTCAAACAGTGTAACTATTTTTATTACGGTGATATTATTAACAACATGGGCTATGTTAACACAATAGGTCCTTTGTTTAAAAACTATATACTAATTTCCCTCCTAGTAATTTGCAAAGCATTCTCGGGAATTATTTCAACTTGTGAAAAAAATACAAAAGATTTAATGGAATTGTCGTTGGTCTTTTTTTAAGTCTTCATAAAACGTAAAAATACAAAATGTAATAGTCTTTACAGGATGATAACTTCCTAGGGTAAGAAAAACGTACGATGTAAGCAAGTGGACCTCCGAAATGCCAATGGCTGCAGCAGAGGCCAGAGGGATAAATCTGACGAGCTTTGGTTGGTAAAAATATCTCACCGCTAGGATCGCTTGTGTTCTCCCATTCCAAAAAGTGACACTCTTATAGCCTAGAGGCAAACAGACGTGACTCAAGTTAGCCCGCCACTATGCCGAAAAAAAATCTTTTTTTGTCTAATCGTTTGTGCTCTATTTATGCTCATATGTGCCCGAACATGAACATGTGTGCTGTTAAACTGGCCATTTTAGAAAATATTTAATGTGGTGGGCCAACTTGAGCTCAAGCTAGCCCGCCACATATTGAAAAACACAACATAACAAAATTTATTTAAGTCAATCCATTGTGTTCCATTTGTGCTCATATGTGCCCGAAAATGAACATTTGTGCATTAAAATTAGAAAATCTAGAGAGCATTTAATGTGGCTGGCTAACTTGAACCTTCCCTATATCATAAACTGTAGAAAAATATAGTTCAAGCTGGCCAGCCACATTTTTAAATATCAATGTAACAAAATTCTGTATTCACGATTCGTTTGTTCTTAGTTTGTGCTCATATGTGCCCGAAAATTAACGTTAGGGCTGTGAATCTAGGCCTTTTAGATAACATTTAATGAAGGCGATCCAACTAGAGCTCAAGCTAGCCCACCACATTAACTGTTTTCTAGATTTTCTAATTATAGAGCACAAATACTCATTTTTGGGCACATATGAGCATTAACGAAAAACAAACGAATGGTGAAAACAGAATTTTGTTACATTGATATTTAAAAATGTGGTGGGCCAGCTTGAATTCAATTTTTTCTACAGGTTATGGTATAAGGAAGACTCAAGTTAGCCCGCCACATTAATTGTTCTTTAGATTTTCTAATTTTAAAGCACAAATGTTCATTTTCGGGCACATATGAGCACAAATGAAGCACAATGGATTGACTTAAATAAATTTTGTTATGTTGTGTTTTTCAATATGTATGTGCTAATTAATAAAAAACGGACCGGGTACAAAACTTTTTATTTCTGGTACAAAACGGTACAAAAATTATTATTATTAGCACCACGTCTTACTACCCGTTCGGGTTATGCACTTACGCTAATGTGTAATGGTAGGGTGATTGTGAGATGAAATGAAGGACCTACAGTTTAACGTGGAATCCGAACCACGGTAGTGGCCTGGCACTCCCCACATTAACAAGATGGCTTGTCAAAAATTAGAACAAAAACTTGGCAATGTAAAAAGTTCAACATACAAAAGTGGTACTACAGTATAATGGACGTGCTGCTATACCTTGGGAAGTAGTAAATTGAGAAAAGACTTATATATTTTGAAACGGTAGTATATACTATTTAACTAAACACTACACACCTCGCCATCTATTAGCATCACTACAAATCTTAACGAATGTTTCCGAAAACAGCAAAACATATTTTAATAAATGGTCTAAAAATTAACTTTACAAAAAGTCGTTTGGCCTAAAAGGCATTTGGCCTAAAAGGCGTTTGGCCTAAAGTCATTTGGCCTAAAGGCATTTGGCCTAAAAGGCATTTGGCCTAAAGGCGTTTAGCCTACACTTTAGGCCAAATGCCTTTTAGGCCAAATGCCTTTAGGCCAAATGACGGGTACCCGGCGTTACCGCCTGGGGTGCTAGTTCAGCCTTGGTGCTGCGGTGTGGATAGGAGGGAAAAATTGCCACACTATATTTTACCTGAAAAACCCTTTTGTTAGGGGAACAAAACCAATGATGGCTATTATTATTATTATTATTATTATTATTATTAGTACCGCGTCTTACTACCAGTTCGGGTTAAACGCACTTACGCTAATGAGAGTGATTGTGAGATGAAATGAAGGATCTACAGTTTAACGTGGAATCCGAACCACGGTGGAGACCTGGCATTCCTCACATTCACAAGTTGTGATTAATACACGTCTTGTCAGAGGTGAAGGAAGGGTTTGGTAATCAGATAAATCTGTGCCAGGACCGAGGATTGAACCTCGGACCCCACCATAGAAGTCCGACACCTAACCCCTAGACCACCAGGTCACCAATGATGGCTCTTCCTGGGGTAAAAAATTCCTGAGAATCTCCGGGTGGGAACTATTTTATGAGGAGCTATCAACGGACACGACTTCATAGAAGGAAAGGTTTGGGGGGAAAAAAAGCTTAGGACACGGTGAATTTATAAGAAATGTATCTACATTTGCGTAGAGGTAGAGTACTAAACCGTTTAGAAAAAAAAATCATCCTCAGTACACCCAACCGGGATTCAAACCATGAACTCCCCATAATTGTAATTCCAGTCCATCTGGAGAGTGGCGCCTTCTTAGAACAATCGACCTCCGCAGTGAGCTACAAAGTTTATACAATTCCAATTATCTACTTGGGGAACTGATTTGATAAAACTAATTTTTGTTCTTGTATTTATTTAATTTTATTTATTTGAGATATTTAAAGTGCACTTTCTGAACCTACTTATTACATCAGCACATGAGAATTTCGATGAGCGAGAGCGAAAGGATCTACCAATTTTGCCAGGAATCGTATTTTCACATCCCTTTCACGATTCTTTTACATACCTACCATAATCGACATGGGACCAAAAGTTTAGTTACCCCTCCAAAGGAAGTTGTGCTACGGATTTTAAAGCTAAAGAAAAATCCATTGACCTCAGCTGAATCTGAACCCACGAACATCGGTTTCTGGGGTGAGAACTTTACCCTAAGCCCACCGAAGTAGACTTCTTGTTGTAAGCTGAAACTTAAAAAAAAAAAATTATTCTACTAAAACCTGCCTCGGTGGCGTAGTTGGCTAACGCACTAGTTTCGTGTTGAGCTAGACTGTCGAGTATGGGAAGATTGAGGTTCGAATCTCGGTCGGGTGAACTGGAACTGGTTTTTCCTAAATGGTTTTCCACTCCCCCTCCACGCAAATGTCGGTTCCCTTCCTATAAATTCAACTCTCCCAATTCCAAACCCATTAGCGTAATTAGTACTGAAGCGTGTAGCCCGAATGGGTAGTAAGACGTGATGCTAAGCATGCTAAGTATACGCTATTATTAACCCGCCTCGGTGGCGTAGTTGGCTAACGCGCTAGTCGTGTTGAGCCCGACTGCTGAGGACGGGGAGATCGAGGTTCGAATCTCGGTCGGGTGAACTGGGGGTGGTTTTTCCTCAATGGTTTTCCACTCTCCCTCTACGCAAATGCGGGTTCACTACCTCTAGTTCAACCTTCCTAATTCCTAATCCATTAGCGTAATTAGTACATAAAGCGTATAACCCGAACGGGTAGTAAGACGCGGTGCTAAATATTATACGCTATTAAATCTACTTATTGCTCTATTTATTTACCTAAACAACCAACTCAAGTGGATATTATTATCTCTATCAACGAGTTACAAAACATACCGGTCGGTACTTTGAAGCGATAAAACTCCTAGAAAGATACAAACAAAATGTGAAGTAGACTTGGCCATCGCACTAGAAATTTGTTTGTGAGGGCGACGACCTCTTTATTCCGAATTCCTCGTCATTTTGATTCTAGACACGTGCGCGCTTTGTGAAGTTCCCAGCTGAAATACCAAGCTGGGGCCCGGCTCGGCCCCTATGTCGCAATACACAAGGGTTTTTATAGAACACTGGCCAACGCCAGGTATTCCAAGTGTGTTCTCAACAAATAACATCTTGTGAATGTGGGGAATGCCAGGCCTCCACCGTGGTTCGGATTCCACGTTAAACTGTAGGTCCTTCATTTCATCTCACAATCACCCTACCATTACACATTAGCGTAAGTGCGTACAACCCGAATGGGTAGTAAGACGCGGTGCTAATAATAATAATAATAATAATAATAATAATAATAATAATAATAATAATAATAACAACAAACAACACGACTTGTGGCTCAGACACCACCCACAACTGAAACCACGCTCACGCCTCGGCGAATAGGATCGAAAGCGTGGTGAGTGGACTCAAATATACGTATAGCTCGAAATTATGTGGTTTTGTATTTGAGGAAGAGATTACGAACGAGCACGGGATCATTCTAGAATCATTGAAGAAACCGTAAAAAAAAATTAAATTCAAGAAATTAATTCGTCTGAAAGTACAAAAAAGGAATTTTCAAAAGTTTTAGAATAAAGAGACGAATAAAAGTATAATATTTACTTTCGTATAATCTTAGTCGAATTTCAGCAATTTTTGATGTTGGAACATAGGTTTGAAAAGTGTAGATTTTTTTAACAACGTGCATTTGTAGTCTACTGATTATGCTAATGATTTAAATGGGAGGTAGTTTGAATTTAAAGGAAGTGTATCCGCATTTGAGTTGAGAGAGAGTGGAAATAATTTTGTAAAAATCTCAGGACACCCGATCCCCCTTTCATTGGTAGTCAAACCCAACACGAAAGTGAAGCCTTAACCATGCGGCCACCGAAGCAGGTTGTAATATGTTGAAACATAGGATTGAGACCTGTATTATGTTGAAACATAGGATTGAGACATGTAGTATGTTGAAACATAGAACTGAGACATGTAGTATGTTGAAAAATAGGACTGAGACCTGCAGAATGTTGAAACATAGAACTGAGACCTGTAGGATATTGAAACATAGGATTGAGACCTGTAATATGGTGAAACATAGTATTGAGACCTGTAGTATGTTGAAACATAGGATTGAGACATGTAGTATGTTGAAACATAGAACTGAGACCTGTTGTATGTTGAAACATAGGATTGAGACCTGTAGGATATTGAAACATAGTATTGAGACCTGTAGTATGTTGGAAAATAGGATTGAGACCTGTAGTATGTTGAAACATAGGATTGAGACATGTAGTATGTTGAAACATAGGATTGAGACATGTAGTATGTTGAAACATAGAACTGAGACCTGTAGGATATTGAAACATAGGATTGAGGTGAGACCTGTTGTATTTTAAAACATAGGATTGAGACATGTAGTATGTTGAAACATAGGACTGAGACATGTAGTATGTTGAAACATAGGACCTGGGATTGTGACCTGTAGTATGTTGAAACATAGGATTGAGACCTGTAATATGTTGAAACATAGTATTGAGACCTGTAGTATGTTGAAACATAGGATTGAGACCTGTAGTATGTTGAAACATAAGATTGAGACATGTATTATGTTGAAACATAGGATTGAGACATGTATTATGTTGAAACATAAGACCTGGGATTGTGACCTGTAGTATGTTGAAACATAGTATTGAGACCTGTAGTAAGTTGAAATATAGGATTGAGACCTGTAATATTATGAAACATAATATTGAGACCTGTAGTATGTTAAAAAACAGGAGTGATACCTGTAATATTTTGAAACAAAGGATTGAGACCTGTAGTATGTTGAAAAATAGGATTGAGACCTGTAATATGTTGAAAAACCGGATTGAGACCTGTAATATTTTGAAACAAAGGATTGAGACCTGTAGTATGTTAAAAAACAGGAGTGATACCTGTAATATTTTGAAACAAAGGATTGAGACCTGTAGTATGTTTAAATATAGGATTGAGACCTGTAGTATGTTGAAAAACAGGAGTGATACCTGTAATATGATTAAACATAGGATTGAGAGCTGTAGTATGTTGAAACATAGGAGTGATACCTGTAATATGTTGAAAAATAGGATTGAGACCTGTAATATGTTGAAAAACAGGAGTGATACCTGTAATATGATGAAACATAGGATTGAGAGCTGTGTTATGTTGAAACATAGGAGTGATACCTGTAATGTGTTGAAAAATAGGATTGAGACCTGTAGTATGTTGAAACATAGGATTGAGAGCTGTAATATGTTGAAAAATGGGATTGAGACCTGTAGTATTTTGAAACATAGGATTGAGAGCTGTAATATGTTGAAACATGGGAACGAGACCTGTAGTATGTTGAAACATAGGATTGAGAGCTGTAATATGTTGAAACATAAGATTGAGAGCTGTAATATGTTGAAAAATGGGATTGAGACCTGTAGTATTTTGAAACATGAGATTGAGACCTGTAGTATTTTGAAACATCGGATTGAGACCTGTAATATTTTGAAACATGGGATTGAGACCTGTAATATGTTGAAACATGGGATTGAGACCTGTACTAAGTTTAAACATAGGATTGAGACCTGTAATATTTTGAAACATCGGATTGAGACCTGTAATATTTTGAAAAATGGGATTGAGACCTGTACTAAGTTTAAACATAGGATTGAGACCTGTAGTATGTTGAAACATAGGATTGAGACCTGTAATATTTTGAAACATGGGATTGAGACCTGTAATATGTTGAAACATAGGATTGAGACCTGTAATATGTTGAAACTTAGGATTGAGACCTGTACTAAGTTTAAACATAGGATTGAGACCTGTAATATGTCGAAACATAATATTGATAACTGTAATATGTTGAAACTTAGGATTGAGACCTGTACTAAGTTTAAACATAGGATTGAGACCTGTAATATTTTGAAACATCGGATTGAGACCTGTAATATTTTGAAACATGGGATTGAGACCTGTACTAAGTTTAAACATAGGATTGAGACCTGTAATATTTTGAAACATGGGATTGATACCTGTAATATGTTGAAACTTAGGATTGAGACCTGTACTAAGTTTAAACATAGGATTGAGACCTGTAATATGTTGAAACATAGGATTGAGACCTGTAATATGTTGAAACATAATATTGATACCTGTAATATGTTGAAACTTAGGATTGAGACTTGTACTAAGTTTAAACATAGGATTGAGACCTGTAGTATTTTGAAACATCGGATTGAGACCTGTAATATTTTGAGACATGGGATTGAGACCTGTAATATGTTGAAACTTAGGATTGAGACCTGTACTAAGTTTAAACATAGGATTGAGACCTGTAATATGTTGAAACATAAGATTGAGAGCTGTAATATGTTGAAAAATGGGATTGAGACCTGTAGTATTTTGAAACATGAGATTGAGACCTGTAGTATTTTGAAACATCGGATTGAGACCTGTAATATTTTGAAACATGGGATTGAGACCTGTAATATGTTGAAACATGGGATTGAGACCTGTACTAAGTTTAAACATAGGATTGAGACCTGTAATATTTTGAAACATCGGATTGAGACCTGTAATATTTTGAAAAATGGGATTGAGACCTGTACTAAGTTTAAACATAGGATTGAGACCTGTAGTATGTTGAAACATAGGATTGAGACCTGTAATATTTTGAAACATGGGATTGAGACCTGTAATATGTTGAAACATAGGATTGAGACCTGTAATATGTTGAAACTTAGGATTGAGACCTGTACTAAGTTTAAACATAGGATTGAGACCTGTAATATGTCGAAACATAATATTGATAACTGTAATATGTTGAAACTTAGGATTGAGACCTGTACTAAGTTTAAACATAGGATTGAGACCTGTAATATTTTGAAACATCGGATTGAGACCTGTAATATTTTGAAACATGGGATTGAGACCTGTACTAAGTTTAAACATAGGATTGAGACCTATAGTATGTTGAAACATAGGATTGAGACCTGTAATATTTTGAAACATGGGATTGATACCTGTAATATGTTGAAACTTAGGATTGAGACCTGTACTAAGTTTAAACATAGGATTGAGACCTGTAATATGTTGAAACATAGGATTGAGACCTGTAATATGTTGAAACATAATATTGATACCTGTAATATGTTGAAACTTAGGATTGAGACTTGTACTAAGTTTAAACATAGGATTGAGACCTGTAGTATTTTGAAACATCGGATTGAGACCTGTAATATTTTGAGACATGGGATTGAGACCTGTAATATGTTGAAACTTAGGATTGAGACCTGTACTAAGTTTAAACATAGGATTGAGACCTGTAATATTTTGAAACATCGGATTGAGACCTGTAATATTTTGAAACATGGGATTGAGACCTGTAATATATTGAAACATGGGATTGAGACCTGTACTAAGTTTAAACATAGGATTGAGACCTGTAATATTTTGAAACATGGGATTGAGACCTGTAATATGTTGAAACATAGGATTGAGACCTGTAATATGTTGAAACTTAGGATTGAGACCTGTACTAAGTTTAAACATAGGATTGAGACCTGTAATATGTTGAAACATAATATTGATACCTGTAATATGTTGAAACTTAGGATTGAGACCTGTACTAAGTTTAAACATAGGATTGAGACCTGTAATATTTTGAAACATCGGATTGAGACCTGTAATATTTTGAAACATGGGATTGAGACCTGTACTAAGTTTAAACATAGGATTGAGACCTGTAGTATGTTGAAACATAGGATTGAGACCTGTAATATTTTGAAACATGGGATTGATACCTGTAATATGTTGAAACTTAGGATTGAGACCTGTAATATGTTGAAACATAGGATTGAGACCTGTAATATGTTGAAACATAATATTGATACCTGTAATATGTTGAAACTTAGGATTGAGACCTGTACTAAATTTAAACATAGGATTGAGACCTGTAATATGTTGAAACATAATATTGATACCTGTAATATGTTGAAACTTAGGATTGAGACCTGTACTAAGTTTAAACATAGGATTGAGACCTGTAGTATGTTGAAACATAGGATTGAGACCTGTAATATGTTTAAACATAGGATTGAGACCTGTAATATATTGAAACATGGGATTGAGACCTGTACTAAGTTTAAACATAGGATTGAGACCTGTAGTATGTTGAAACATAGGATTGAGACCTGTAATATGTTTAAACATAGGATTGAGACCTGTAATATATTGAAACATAGGATTGAGACCTGTAGTAAGTTGAAACTTAGGGCTGAGACCTGTTATATGTTGAAACATAATATTGAGACCTGTAGTATTTTGAAACATAAGATTGATAAATGTAATAAGAATGTAAATACAAAACTAATTAAATAATTTTATTTCTGTCACTGGGGCAACATGAGCTTCCAGTTTTCAAATAATGGGCTTCCTAAGAAAATAAGACTGTAGCTAGTATTGTCACTAAAATACAATGAACAATAAATGTAAAGTTGGTACAAATCGAGCGTGTAGCGCAGAAAATCGTGTTGGGATGAGAAGAGGGAGAGTCAATCAGGGCCATCTCCCTCTTTTTCACTCAAAGTTGAAAATAATTTAAACAAAACTTTTAAAATATCAAAAATAACTATTATATAAATCATTGAAGGTATGTCGAATGTATAGACTAAATTATAAAACCAGGCTTACAACTCGATTCAAAAGGTGGTTTGTACCGTTACTGGCATTTAAAAGTGCCCCTAAAATAACCCGATGTAAAAGAAAGAAAAGTCACGAAAGCAAATGCTCCAATACAACTACCCTCTTTACCCCCTTCTCCAACAAGTACATTTCTGGTTTGAGACACTGGTGTTGCTAGATACCTCGAACTAACTGGAAACCAAACAATACTCTTTTGATTCAGGTGAAGCCATTGCACCTTATCTCCTTTGAGGCACCTTTAGGTGGAACGTCTGGAAATTTGTCGTGATTCGCGGGTAAGTGGAGCCTGCCCTCACCGGTCATCGAACCTGTAAGCTCAAACTCACGACATTCCTTGCTCCTTGTTTGTTGCAGCGCGCGCATTCTCTACCGGCTGAATGGAGGAACCGTACAGCGCAGGCGCAACACAAGCGAAAATACAGTAAGTAGGGCTCTGGGGGGGAAGGGAGGGGGAAGAAAAGTTTTATAAAGACTTATTTTTTCATTGTGTCTCACTACCCATCTGGGTTAAACGCATACACATTAACTATGCAGATATAGTAGGGACGAGAAGGTAAACATTTAGAGGAAGTATACCCGCATTTGCTTTAAGAGGGAAAATGTGAAACCATTTAGGGGGAAAGAACATTACTATAATAAATCTGGATTCGATCTCTGATGTTCTGTCACCGGCAATCCAGTCTAATATCATAGTGATGCGTTAGATCATGCGACCACAAATGAGGACTTAATATTAAAAGGGTGGCCTGGGGGTCTAAGGGTAAGGTGTCGGACTTCTATGATGGGGGTGGTCCGGGGTTCAATTCTCGGTCCCGGCACAGATTTTTCTGATTGCCAGGCCCTTCCTTCACCTCTGACAAGACGTGTATTAATCACAACTTTTGAATGTGTGGAATACCAGGTCTCCACCGTGGTTCGGATTCCACGTTAAACTATAGGTCCTACATTTCATCTCACAATCACCCTATCATTACACTTTAGCGTATATTCCGTTCACGATAGGTTTTTACCTGGATGACAGTTCGAAAATCATATGTTTAGGTTTTGGGTTGCCAACACTTGTAAAAGATCACAGTTTTGTTTTGAATGTAAAAATCTTTAATTACCTGTTATATGTGACATTTAAAATAAAGTAGACTTAAGTTTTCTCATGCTATTTCATTTTTTTAAATAATTTCTTTTTATCCAACTCGAAACAATATTTTAAACATAATTAAAAGTACTTATTTTTCATTTTGGAACGTTACTGATTTTGTGTAATATAGTGCACACATCAATATCTTTTAATACAGGCATCGTATTTACATGGAAAAGAGAAAATTGTTGTCATTTCTTTGCATACAATAAATGATTTTATGATTATTTTATCGTATTTTTATATATTTAACTGAATAAAATATTTTCATCAACTGCCTGTCTGCATCAATGTAAAAAACTTGTTTACCGTCATGTTCAACGACATGGTTTAAATTTGTCGGTCACTATTTTGAAGCTATGTTCGTTAGAAGTTTTTGTGAAAGTGGTGTGAATATTTTTTAAAGGGGAACAAAACTATAAATAATCTTTGTGTCCTACTTCAAATAAATATATAAATAATATTATCCTAAATTACTGTGGTTAACTATCACATTAATATATTACCACCTGTTTTCATTACAGTCATCCAAAGTGATAGATGTCAGCTGTTGACGTGATAGATTAGGGATTACTTCTAGTAAAATTTCAAGCTGTCATCCAGGTAAACTTAGCTCGTGAATGACTTATAAGTGCATATAACTCGAACAGGTAGCAAGACGTGGTGATGATGATAATAATAATAATAATAATAATAATAATAATAATAATAATAATAAAATCCTCTGTCAACACTTTTTTTTTCGTATGCTACCAAGGTTTGTTGACTAGACATTCTTGGTCTTCTACTGACAGTGGCAGAAAAGATACCGTTTACTAAGGCTGGAGCATCATGTAGGTGTGGTTACCTCAGACCAATGAGATGATGTGAATTATCTGGTGTCAGTAGAAGTTTTAAGCCTGCCCTAAGCTTAATTAACCAAAACATGTCAGCCATAGGAACAATTCCCCTTCGGGAAAATTCCTAGGGTAACGCTGGGAATAGAACCTGGAACCTCTAGATTAGTAACCAGGTATGCTAGCTAACCACTAGACCAACAGGCCGAGCTGATTTCAATGCTGTCAACAATTTAATATATTATTGATGATTTTTAAAGTATTGAACCTATTCTATCAGAACCTACAGCTAAAGATCACATTATTTGACGTATGAATATTAGGGCCAACTGATGTACGTTACTAATTTACTAAATCTACTTCCCTATACGTCAAATAATTTGTAAGGAATATCGTAGACGGGACGACAAACTCATCTAATCTGGTTTGCCAGTGATGGATAATTTGGGTTGGAATCTCGGTTTAATGTGCTGGAACTTCCCCCGCCCCCCTAATTTGTGTCCCACACCCTTTCCTCATAAATGCTGGTGCATTTAATTTATACGTATCTACCTTCCTCATCCCTCCATCATTAATGTAAATATTCACATAGGTGGAGTGGATACAAAAATTTTAAGTACAATTTATGTTTGTTTCTAAAGGTTCTAAAAATCCACTTCGCTGGCCGTATGGTCTAACGCACTACCCTCGCAGTAGGCTAGACTGCTAATGATGGGGAGATTGAGGTTCGAATTTCGGTCGGGTGTATTGAGAGTAGTTTTTCCAAAAATGGTTATACACTCTCCCTCCACGTAAATGTGTTTAAACTTCCTTTAAATATAACCTTCCTGACCCTAAAACCGTGAACGTAATTAGTACATAAGTGTATAACCCGAAAGGGTAGTAAGACACGGCGCTTAAGAAAATATAATAAAGGTTATAAAAAATGTTTCTAATCTTGATTATTTCATAAGTTTCTTGTAGTCTTCATGGAGGGGCCTTGCTCAATCACCTGTCAGATATAATGAAAAGGCTTACCCCCGTCCCCCAGCCTACAGAAAAGAATTTCCCCCTTGAATAAATCCGCCACCATCTATTTCACTCCCCTCCGATATTTTTGGATATGAAGTTGAAATATGGTCTTGCATAAAACTCCACATAACTTCTAAAGGCATCTAGATTTCAACAACAAAAATTGGAAGGAGGATCACACCAAATAGTTTCCATAGGCATACGATTTTCAAACATTTGCTGAAAGAGGGCCCTCGGACCTCTCTTTAACTTGCTAGACCCAGCCCCTTAAAGCCCCTTTTTATCTTAATTGACATAAATAAAGTTCTGCCACCACTGATAACCTGTCAGTGAGAAGGAGTCCTGACATCCTGAAACTCCTCCTCCGGTCGTGTTTAGAGAAACGACTGGATCCTGATGTCCCACTTCCGCTCGGACGGACGTGTTTCGCGCTTGAAACAAGACTTCCGGCTATCTTTCAGTCTCCCCCGATCTTCCCATACTGACCGACGTTTGTGGAGGGACACAGAGAAAGTCTTGTACATCTTGTGTTCGGAGAAACTAGTTCCTAATACCAACTACCGCTGTGATTCGATATCCTCTGTGGCTTTAAACAATCATCTCGCGAGCTCCTTTGACTCGCCTACTGTTGGTGTTGTATTAATATGACGGGCCCACTTAGTTCCTGAATGCGCCGCCAGAGCTGCACTCCCTCCACCAATTTACAAAAAATAATGTTTTGTTATTTATTTATTTATTTATTTACGCACCGAATCTCACTACCTGTTCAAGTTATATGATATGCACTAATTACGCTAATGAGTTAGGGATTAAGAGTGCTTAATTTAGAGGAATGTACCCACATTTGCATGGAGGGGGGGTGGTAAAACATTTAGGAAAAAATACTCCCACTACACCCGACTGGGATTCGAACCCCGATCTCCCTATTGAGAGAGTGACGTATTTTACCGATGGTCGGCAACCTACGGCCCACAGACTGATTTTATCTGGACCGCTAAGGACTTAGCAAACAAACAATTGTGTTCATAAAATTAGATTATTAACTAATTGAGAAATGAGTTGAAACATTTTGCTGAGTTTTTTTTTTCAAAACCAGCCCACCCATTATTTTTTTTTTCCGATCATATGACCCACGACATCAAAAAGGATGCTGACCCCTGCCTGTCTTAGACCATGGATGATAACTTTTCGACATGTCTGCCACTAAAGGACTAACTGAATTTTGAACTGGTCTAGTGTGCCACCTCTTATTTATATTTTTAATGAGTGTTTAAAAATAAAAACTTGTTGAATATTAGTAAATGTAATGAATAACTCAAATAAAATTGTAAATATTTTAATAATACTTATAGTTTAAGAAGGAAAATTTATTAAATTGTCAAAGTGAGTGTCTTAGACACTATTTTAATTTCAATAGGTGTACAACCCGAACGGGTAGCAAGACAAGGTGTTAAAAAAAGCTTTAAGAAAATCAATAACTTAACGTAATAAAATTGAAAGTAACACCTTAATTTAAAAAAAGGCATCAAATTTGTATTATGTTAAAGTCAGAAACTTGCATATAATCTTTTCCATGTTATTTTGTAACATGTTGTATTTCAGCCAAGATATTTATATTTTGTTCATAACTTCTTGTTATTCCCAGTACACAGGTGCTCTTGAGTACAGACCGAGATGATCTCTAACCGTTGACTTCACAAAGTTTATTGTGACATGATATTGAATGACTTGGCTGTCAAATAGTATTGGTTAAAAAAAAAACTGTACCACGTTGGGTAAATTTTATGAATTTGCCGATTCCGATACTCGATTCCTCGATACAAATGGTATTGACTAGTATCGCAATAATCGATACTATACGTTAAAAATCTCTATACCACTCTTCAGTATTCAACACGGTTGGCTCCTCAAACGGTTGATTTTGAACGTCAGTTGCTAGACATTAGTTACTGATAGTTTTGCCTTTCTTTTGCAGCTTATAAACACAGTCACGGTCGACACTAGGTCAATTTTCATTTATC
Organism: Timema cristinae; assembly: GCA_039000515.1. Lineage (NCBI taxonomy): Eukaryota > Metazoa > Arthropoda > Insecta > Phasmatodea > Timematidae > Timema > Timema cristinae. The sequence goes on from JBCFYV010003931.1 coordinate 22,944, forward strand.
AAAGGGAACTGTATTTCGATGTTATTTTATGTATGTTAGTTTAGTCTGTTGATTCTTGTTATAATTTGTTTAAATAGCCTAATTGACTAGATTCCATATTTTGACACTTGGAAATAAATTAAATATTTTTCTTTTGACCTCGTTTCTATGCTTACAAAAAGTGGATTTATTCAATTTTATATTGAATGATATCGAAAAGGGTATCGAGAATCAAGGAGATGAATTGGTAGTATCGAGCATAGGTACCGAAATCGAGAAAAGTAGGTATCGGCCCACCACTAATACATTTTTATTTAAAGTTTATTTTTTCATGTCGGTGTGTCCCCCAAATCGTGTTCGCGTGCCATTAGGTAGCACGTGTCTCTTAGATTTTCCATCCCTGCCTTATACGATGCGGCCACCGAAGCAGGTCGTTTTGTTATCGTTTATATATTGTTTCATCAATATGTTATGGAGCCACTGCCATTTTGCTAGGCACCCAGATCATGCTATAGTGGAGAGGTTGATTTAATGATGGGCTATTTCCTCCTTTTCATTCATATTTTTTTATGGCTAAAATGGTGACCTGGTGGTCTAGATGTAAGGTGTCGGACTTCTGTACTGGGGTCCTGGGTTCAATCCTCGGTCCCGGCACAGATTTATCTGATTACCAAACCCTTCTTTAATCTCTAACAAGACGTGTATTAATCACAACTTGTGAATTTGGGGAATGCCAGACCTCCACCGTGGTTCGGATTCAACGTTAAACAGTAGGTCTTCCATTTGATCTCACAATCACCCTACCATTACATATTAGCGTAAGTGCGTACAACTCGAACGGGTAGTAAGACGTGCTAATAATAATAATAATAATAATAATAATAATAATAATAATAATAATAATAATCTATGTTGATAGACATGCGGACTAAAAGTAAATTTTGTTTAGTTTGATTTGCCGGTGACGGGGAGGAAGGGGTTTGAATTCCAGCTAAATTTATTGAGAGTATTTTTTTTAAAAATTTTTTACTCGTCCTCCAAGAAAATTCTGGTACACTTTTCCTAGACTATTGGCCTCTCATATTTATCCCTACTCCGTTAGAGTAATTTTTCTTAGCACTGAGTCCTAATACCGGTTTGGATGATACACTTATGTACTAATTACGCTAATAGTTTTAGGGATGAGGAAGGTTATATTTAGAGAAAATGTACCTACGTTTGCATGGAGGGAAAGTGGAAAACCATTTAAGTAAAAATCCTTAGTACACCCGATCGAGATTCAAACCTCGATATCACCATAATCGACAATCAAGTCTAATGTGAGAGTAGTGCCCTAGACCATTCGGCCACCGAAGTGGGTGTTAGAGTAAATGAGTATATTTCGGTAATTACTATAATTGTTCTACGTTTATTTCTCAGAAATATTTGTTTACTGTTTTCTCACAGCCTCTAAATAAACTTTTCTCTGTTTGCAAGTGATAAGACAAAACTTATCCATCCATATACCCTTTCCCCGTCAATGTTGAACATTTGAAAACTATAAGTATGTATTATTATAGATACCCACTTCGGTGTATAATGATTTAAAACGTCACTCTCACAATATATTGGATTGCTAATGACGGGAGGATCGGGATTCAATCCCGGTATAGTGTACTGAGGATGGTTTCCCTAAAAAAAAAATAAAAAAAAAATCCGTTCCATCCCCACGCAAATGCAGCTACATTTGATTCAAATTCAATCAATTCATCACTGACACATTAGCGTCATTAATAGCCTTTATACGTGCTGTGTAATCCAAAGAGGTAGTGAGAAATGAAGGTGATAAATATAATAATATTGAACTCATTTTATCTTCTTAAATTTGTGACTATTTGGAAAATAAACTAAGTTAGTTTCTTTCGGTAGGCTCACAAACTTTATGGTTACATAAGGGGAAATAATAAGGGGTAGGGGTTCCAATTTATGGCGTTAATTTCTATTTCTAGCTATCATATTATGTATGAAGTAAAGTGGATTGAGCAAACATAATTTATAGTAAATAAAATGATAGAATAGTAGGAAAATAATAGAGCACAA
>JBCFYV010003932.1:0-22728 GCA_039000515.1 Timema cristinae
GTCGATTGGATCGGGACCCAAAATTTTTTGTATAAAATTTTTAAAAAATCAAAAAGGTTTATAATTTCTGTTTTGGGGTTTTAATTTTTCAACTTTTAGCAAAAAAGCAAATAAAAAAAACAATTAATATTTGAGTTTTATTGTCTTTGGGTTTAATCTCCCCCCTAAATTTTTTGCCAAACTTGTTTGATCCAAGGGAAAAAAACAAAGAAAAATTTTAATAGGAGTTTTTAAAATTTTTTTTTTAAAAAAAAAGAAAAATAAGTTTTTATAACCTTTTTTTAAACTACAGCTTTAACAATTAAGAAAGTCCCTTTCCCCCAGGCTGGCCCCGGGGGTTTTAAAGTAAAAATATCAATTTTTTTTCCCGGGGGGTTTTGGGTTTTGTGAGGAGGAGGTTGGGTTCTAAATTTTGGGCCAAGGGAAAAATGAAAGGATTTTTCCCAAATAGTTTCCCCAAATTTCCCCCATGAAAATGGGGGTAAGGAAAATTTCCCCTTTAAATTTAATTTCACATTTTTCCCCCCTTTTTGAGTAAAAAAGTTTAAAAAAGAAAAGGGGAGAAATTTGAAAAATTTGCATTTTTTTATTCTTTTGTTAAAAGGGCCCGCAAAAATTCCCCAAAGAAACTGTTTCCCCCAATAGGTACCCGGGAAAAATTTTTTTTGACCTTTTTCCCACTTCAGCCCGTTTGTTTTATTTCGGTTTTATTTAATGAAAGTGAAAATAGACCCGCTTAAGGCCCCGCCTACCCTTCCCGGCCGGGTTGGGGTTTAATTTCAGGTTCCCAAAATTAAAAAGGGTTGGTAACGGGTTTTACAAAATGGTGGATTCCCACCCATCGGTTGGGAGAATATTTTGGGTTTTTTTTAAACAAATTTTTGGGGACGGGGGACCAAAAAAAACCGGTAATCAAAAAGGGGGGAAAGCAATTTTTTTTTCCCAAAAATTGAGAGAGATAAAAAGGGGGGTAGTCCCCGGGACCCTTTAAAATGTGTAGGGACCAAAATTTGACAAAAAGGGGGGAGACATAACGCCCCAAAATAAATCACACTCTCGGCAGAAAAATTAGCTTATTATTCCCCGCCCCGTAGACGTTTCCCTTAAAACCCGTAGTTTAAAATTTTTAAATTTAGAAAAACCCTTTTTATGCCAAAGTTTAGTACTAGTTTTGTACAATTTTGTACCCGTACCCCCCCTTTTAGTTAATTTCATATCAAAGGGGTGGGCTAGGTTAATGCCCGTTGTAAACCCCCTTTTGAATTTTGAACCTTTTTTTTTTATCCCAAAAATTTTGTATTTCCTTTTCCCCTTTTTAGTAAAAGCTTTTCAAAGTGGTGATCAAAGGTTAATGCGGGTTTTTTTACTTTTTTTTTTTTGGGAACTTTTTTTTTGCCAAAGTTTGAAAACCCTAACCCCTTTTTAGTAATTAGTTCAAAGTGAGTAAATTAGTTTCTCCAGGTAAATGCGGTTGGTTTTCCCCCTTTTGATTTGGGAAAATTTTTTTTTTTGCCAAAAATTTTTGGGGAATATTTTTGTCCGTTTTGTAACAAAATAAGTTTTTTTCCAGTACTAAATTTTTGTAATTAATTTTCAAAGTGGTGACTACAGGTTTTTGTTGGGGTTTTACCACTTTTGAATTTTTTTTGGGGGCCCCCGTTTTTCTATTTGTCCCGGGGTTTTTTACCAAAAAAAAAAAAATATTGTACCCTACCCGTTTTAAGAATTAGAATATCAAATGGAAATAATTTCCCCTTTCTCGGGGTAAATTTCGGTTTTTAACCCCCTTTTTATTTTGAATTTTTTTGATGCCCAAAGGGTTTTGGGGACTTTTTGGGTTTTGGGAGTTTTGTTTTCCCAAAAAAAAAAAAGTTTTGTACCCGTAACCCCCTTTTGGGTAATTACATATAAAGTGAGTATCCCAGGGGGTCCCGGGTAAAATTTCGGTTTTCCCCCCTTTTTATTTTTTAAAATTTTTTTTTATGCCAAATTTTTTGTAATACTTTTGTTTCCGTTTTGTAACACAAATTTTGTTTTTTACCCTATCAATTTTTTTGTAAAGCTATCAAAGTTGGGGACTCCGGGGTTTAAAGCTGTTGTACCATTTTGAAAAATTTTTTATGCCCAAAGTTTTGTACTAGTTTTGTACCCTTTTTTACCAAAAAGAAAAAGTTTTTTTACCCGTAAAACCCCCCTTTAAATAATTAGCATATCAAAATGAGTACCCCCAAAAAACCCGGGAAAAGCGGGGGTACCCCTTTTGATTTTGAACCCTTTTTTTTAGGGCCAAAAATTTTGTAATTTTTTTTTGTAAATTTTTTTAACCCAAATAAGTTTTACCCGTACTCTTTTCAGTAAAATTTGATATCAAAGTGGTGACTCCCGGGGTTAAAAGCTGCTGTACCCTTTTGAATTTTTTTTATGCCCAAAATTTTGTACTTGTTTTGTACCCTTTTGTAACACAAATAAATTTTTTTACCCTAAAACCCTTTTTTGGGAATTAGATATCAAAAATTTGGTTTACCCCAGGGTTAAAAGTTTTGTACCAAATTTTGAATTTTTTTCCTGCCAAAGTTTTGTACTTTTCCCCGTCCAAAATTTTGTACCCCCAAAAGAGAAAGTTTTGGGACCCCTACCCCTTTTGAGTAATTTGCTATCAAAGGGTCAGGGGACTCCCGTTAATGCTGTTTTACCCTATTGAAATTTTTTTTAAAAAAAAAAATCGGGGGAGGGTAGTTTTTAAAAAAATTTTGTACACCCTTTTTTTATCAGGAAAAATTTATTTTAAAGGGAAAATTAGAGATAAACTTAAATTTTTGAAGGTTTTGGGGGAAACTATAATTTAAAAAATATACGATTGTTTATGTAGACGTTTTTTTTTGTACCCTTTATTTGGGTTTATTAGGGAAGAGGTAAAAAAAAAAATAACTAAAATTTTAAAGTGTAAATTTTGGGGAATGTGCTTTTTGGTTTTAATTTTAAAAAATTTAAAGGCCAAGGTGGCAATAACAAATTTTAAAAGCAGTTTCATTTCGAAGACTTTTAACAATTTTACTATAAATATTTTGTTATTTTTTTTCCCGATTTTACCACTCAAAAACCCGTTCATGTTTGTAGAAAATATGATAATCTAAATTTGGGGGGTTTAAAGAGGAAAAAAGCATTTTTAGAGGGTTTTCTAACCCGCATTTTTAAATTTTTGGGAAAAGGGGGAAAAAAATTTAGGAAAAAATCCTCAAAAGACTGCCCCGGATTTGCCCCCAATTTCTTTCCCCTTTTTAGCAGGCCCAAATTTTTAAAAATAGTTTACACCTTAGACCACTTTAGCCACTTTAATTTTGGGGGGTTTTGTTTTTTTCCGGTGTTTTCAGTTTTCAAACATCTATAGGATTTTTCACAATTTTTCCAAAAATAAATGTTTTTTGGGGGGTAAATTTGTATCCCATTTTGGGAGAGTTTAACTTGGGAAAATCTCTATGGGGTTAGGGGTTAAAACCAAAAACGAAGGGTTGGTTTTTTTTGGGCAAAGATTGGGCCAACTTTTTTAAGCTTTAGGGTGCCTTTTGGGTTAGCCAACGCCCCCCAGATTTTTCTCATTTTCCCCAGATGAAGCGTATTATTCATTTAATTATTCCTCATTTTTTTCCCCACGAGGGGTTTATTTTTGGGTTTTTTTTCAGACCCACTGCTTCACCCCGACAAAAATTTGGGCATGGGGGTCAAATTTGGCACTTCAGTATCTGGGAAACCAGTAAATCTGGGCCCCTTTTACAACAAAGGCGGGTCGGGTATCAAAATACTTACTTACTTACTTACTTATTATTTATGGCATAGGGAAAACCACAAAAGGTTCATTAAATTTTAATGTCAAAAAACCCTTTTTGTATGGGGGAAGCATGGGGGTTTTTCTTTGAAAAAAATGTTTCACAGAGTAATACCTCATTAAAAGTAATAGGGACCAACAAATTATTTTTTCCCACACAGCGGGAAATTTTTTGTGAGTTTTTTTAGTTACTAAAAAATTTTTAAAGGGTTTAAAATTGTTTATTTTTTTAATTTAAACGCAAATTTTCAAAAATTGGAAAATTGGGCCCCCTTTTTATCCTAACTACATGGTATTAATTTTTTCTTTAAACTAAAAAAGGGTCACAGAGATTATTTTAACCCCCCCATTCCCGCCTTTCATTCCATACAGCATTTACCCCAAAGCTTGCAAAAGATACTACTTGTAAAGGGTTAATGATAAATACAACCACCTATTTTCAGCTTTTACAACTAGTTCCCAAAAGGGAAAAAGGGTTGAAATTTAAAAAAAAACCCTGTATTTTTGGACTAGAGGGGTCGACTTGGGAGTCGTTAGACTCAATATCGTGGATTTTTAAAGCAAACCCCAAAATTTAAAAAAATATGTCTAAAAAGAAAAAGAAATTATTCTTTAAAAAATAGTAGTTAAAAACCAAACACTCTAGCTTAATTTGGAAAAAAGAAAATAAATAAATCCATTAATTTAAAATTTTTTTTTCCCCCCCCCAAAATGCATTGAAATTTTTAAACTTTTAATTTAAAAAAATTTTAATAACTTAAATTTTTTTTAAACATGGTTTTAAAATTCCATAAGAATTTTTGAAAAAAATGGGCCCCAAAAGTTTTCCCAAAATAAAAAAAAAAACAACAAAGGTTTAATTTTTAAATTTAAAGGCCAAAATCTTAAGCTAGTTCAAATTGTATGCCCCCATTTCTATGTTAAAATTTTTATTATAGAATAAGCTTTAAATGTGTTGATAATAAAAACACTTTCAGTTCGGGCTCAATTTAAAAGAATTGATTGACTTGTGGTATTAAAAATTGAGGTAAGCTTGGTATTTAAATTTAAAATATGGAATTTGTATTACTGTATACATATATATTTTTTATTGTTTCTTGGGGGAATATAAGCAATATTTATTCAAACAAACTTACAACCTACAATTAATATTTAGTCCCATCATTTATTTTAGAAAAATACTTTGTTTAATTTTTAATATTTCTTTTCCTTGGTTCCAAACTTATAGATTTTATAGAGGACTTATGTGATTTAATAATAATTATAAATTGAAAAATATTTAAATAAATAACACAAAAAAAAAAAATCAATTTTATCTTTTAGAAGAAAAGCCATTATGAAAGCAATACCTGCGATAGTTTGAACACCTTTTTGCAAACCGTTGAACTACTGTAAGTGGTACAATCTCGTTATTATTAATTATTATTATTTTATTATTACTTTATTATTATAATATAATATTTATTTATTGTATTTATCATTATTATTATTATTTTTATTAGCACCGCTCTTACTACCTGTTCTGGTTGTACGCACTTAAGCTAATGTTAATGGTAGGGTGATTGTGAGATGAAATGGAGGACCTACAGTTAACGTGGAATCCAACCACGGTGGAGGCCTGGCCATTACCCCACATTTAAAAAGTCTTGTCAGAGGTGAGGAAGGTTTGGCAATCAGGTAAATTTGTGCTGGAACCGAGGAATGAACCCCGTACACCCCGGGACAGAAAGTCTGACACCTTTCTCCTAGACCACCAGGTCACTCAATCTCCCACTTCTCATATATTTAAATATTAATGCTTTAAACAAAAATTTTACCAAAAATATATATAAAAGATATGTAATTTAAAGATCTGTCAAATATATTTTAATTTAAAATAACAAATGTATTTAAATAATTTGTTTGTGTTATTATTTCTAAACTCAAATTTAAAATAATTTGTTTGTGTTATTATTTCTTGATCAAAAATTTTGCCTTAAACTTGTATTTTAACCTTAAACTTGGCAGCAATAAAATTTTAAAAAATTTCCTTATTGAATGTTCTTTATTTAAAAGATTTAGAAAACACAGTTAAAAATAGAAAGGAAAAAAATTCCCAAATAATTTGGATCTTGGCTATTTTAAAATCTTTGGTTCTAAAATTACCCTTTTTTTCAAAAGGGGAAAATTACCCTATTAAAATAATTCCAAATAGTTTATATTTATGTTAAAAATTTTCACAAGTCCTAAATATATTAAATATCCTATGCCAAAACCCGAGCCACCTTTTAAGCAAAAAAAAATCTATGAGGAAAACCCCCCTTTTGAAGGGGGATTCCCCGGCCATCTTGCGACCCCCAGAGTGCAATGGGGCAAGGGTTCGGGGATAGAGTTTTCCCTAATCGTTCTTTGGGGCAGTTGGGTAATTTTTTGTGTAGTAAGATTGTTTTATTTCAAGTTTTTCAAATTTTGGGTTTTATTTAAGTTCCCTTTATTTTTTTTTTGGGAAAGTTATAAAAATACTAAATTGATAGAAACTATTCCCGAATCTTTTTATTTGTTGTCCTTTACATGTTGGTCCCAGTACACTGGCAAAAATGTCAAAAATGTATTGGTGCTTTTCCACCCTCACAATTAAATTTTCATCCTCTTCTTTAAGAAATCTTGGATAATTTTAAAAACCAGAACAATCAAACTTAAAACTGTGACACAGACTGAGAAACCCCTCTCCCCTTAATATTTAAATGTCCCTAAATTGTAAGCACCATCTTAATTATGATCACTGACTGAGACCTAAAATCTCCTCTAGTAGCGCAGTTCCTTTGAACCACTTTTTCTTTTACGTATTTGTTGTAAACAACTTCTATTTAATTCCTGTGTCAACAAGCAATATGACAAAACTAATTGTAACCATGCAAAAAACATACACTTGCTCATTGGTGCGTCTGCGTCCACACTGCCCTTGAAGCAGTGTGGACGCAGATGCAATGTATAGACGCTGGACGTGCACTCTGGCCAATGTCGCAGTCACCTCAAAGGAACTGCTACATAACAAACTATGTAAACCATTCCAGTCGCTGGGTTGCAGACGCGAGATGACCTGAGGGAATCATACCTTTACTTGTATAATTAAAATAAAACTATGCTTATCCAAACAATAGGGATCTCATCTATGGTTGGAAGGGTGGCAGGTGGTAAATAGCAGGTTATTTATTTCAAAGTGGCTAAAGATTATTAACGCCGACCTATTCAGAAATAATCATTATTTTCTTTGTAATAATAGGCCTATATTACCAATATACTAAACAGCTCTAATAATAATTCACTAAAGATTACTATATAATTGGCATTTTCGTAACTTATTGAAAGAACAAAATAATATATTAATAAAACTAATGTTTTTGTTTTGTGTTGTGGAAACAAGTTATATTATAAAGAAATAATAAATTAAAAATTATTATAGTCTCACTTGTATCTTGTTATAACTTGTCACCAAAATTAATAAATGTGGTTTTTATAACTCGGAGAGAGCCATAAAAGACATTAGTCTTCAAATACAAATTTTATTTTGTAAGGAATGCATGACCACAACCGACAAAATGGTTTGTATGATATCATCAACCACCCTTGTTTCGGCTGGTTCGCCATCTTGATCCATGAAGAGCACAACTCATTTCTTTAATTTATATACTCTTTATATCATTCTATTTGGTAAAACACACCACACTAGCGTTCTGTTTATTTCATGGTACAAACTTTTGCTGTTGTCAGTTTATAAAAACTTTTCATAGTGATGTCATCCTCCTCCTTTGTTCGAACGGGAAGTCCGATAAAGGAAGAACAGTCCCGATAAAGAACAACCATCTTCACCCTGTGCTGAAAACTTTACTCGTGTGGACGTTGAAAATGCTTTAAAATTAGATTTGTGGTATCACCTGCTTATAATCATACCACCTATTTCCAAATTCTTACAGTAAGGTCAGACAGTCAATTCTAATACCTAATCCATTAGCCTGTTATAGTCAGTAGCAGATCTACAAATTTATGACAGGGTGGGGGATCAAAGTGAATGTTTGCATTTAGCGTTGGCGAAGGGAATGAGGATCGAGAAGGGAGCATTAAAATGTTTTCAAAGAAACCAATAGTTCAAACAATCTAAATCATTGAAAGAAGGTCAAGCATTTTTTTTAAAAATTAAACAGAATATTAGATATTAATATAAGGTGCTGGAGGAGTGGTGGAGAGAGAGAAGAGGTAGAGGAGATATATTTTTCATAAGAGGAAATGATTAAGGGTTAAAATTAACTAGCCTAATTTACTTATAAAAAAAAAATTATAAATTACCTACTATATTAAAACCAAAGACCCAGTGGTCAAGCGGACTCAAACATCAGAGATGTGTTGCACTTGGCATGTTGCGAGAAAAAAATTTTGAATCCTAGCTAGATCTACTGGGGAAAATTTATACCGTATATGATTTTCCTAATTTTTTCCCAGATAGGCTTGATACAATGCTAGTAAGATAACCTATCTTCCCCCTCCTCCTTAGAATAAATTTTTTATTTTAGCACCGTGTCTTACTACCTGTTCGGTTATACGCTTAGGTATTAATTACAGTGATTTTTTTAGGACTGAGGAAGTCATATCTATGGGTTTGTACCTACATTTGGGGTGAAGGGCAAGTGGAAACAAGGTTGTAAAAAAAACCTCAGTAAAACCCAACAGATTCAAACCTGATTTTTTTGGTCTTGGGCAGTTTTGTCTACTCAGAGTGAGAGTGACGCCTTAGACCATGCATCCCACTGAAGTGGCTTAAATTCAATTGGTTTTAAATGTAGGCCTACTTAATCTTTTATAAGCTATATCTATATCAATAATAAATATATTCATTCGTCAAGTCATGTAATCTGATTTCACTTTTGATAAATGGTATCGAAACCTAAAAGATAGCATTTAGAATAAAGGGTAGCCAAATGTCAGTCTATAAATGTTTAGGGTGGTTCAGTAGTCTCGGCCTCTTTGTGTAATATCCCCCATGTTATAAGTCTAGAATAATATTAGTAGCTCCCAAAATAAAAATTTGCAAACAATTTTTCATAATACTCACCCCATCACAGAACCGCTAGATCCCATAGCCCAGGGCCTTGCTGAGCGCCAATTTCAAACATGGTACTGAAAAATATAGACATTTTTTATTTAATTAAAATATATCAGGCTTTTTTTTATTAACTGATATATTACTAAAATAAGTTAAAAATGAACTATAATCTTTTGGATTAAAACTTAGCTTTAATTAAAATCAGGCGAAAAACTTACCAAACAATATTAGAAAATATGGATTTTTGACACTTTTTAGAACTAAAATAATACACTTTCAACATATATTACTAAACACCAAACAAACATAATGGGTGTTTTTAAAAAAAAATTAATATCATTTTGCACAAAATGATTGAAATTAAAGTTTCAAATCAAGTCATAGTGCATACTTTAAGTTACTGTATGTATGGTAGCTTTCATTTAAATTCATTAAAAACTGAATACTTACCTTTGTTTTGACTCTAAATGTAAAACACATTGATAATGCTCTTTAAAACATGATAATATAACGGCCTTTTTTATTACACAATAATAGAAAAAAAAGTTAGTGTAAATAAATTAATAAGAAAATTATTTTAAATTTAGGTAGGTACTATATAGAAGGCTTGCCACTATATACAATAGCCCCACGACTCTTTGGTGCTGACCGACAGCTCACAGCTGAGAGCTGACGGTTTTGGGAAAATTTACCAGACCAAATTATGTATCCCTACAGCCAAACCCATATGATCTGCAAAAACATGTATTTAGCACTGTTACTTCTGACAGTCATAATTTTATATACCTAAATGTTGACTGTCAGAAGTCAGCTGTGAGCTGTCATCAGCACAAAAGAACCCTGGGGCTACTGTAAGATATGGATAATGTACCTAAAGTCTTAACGGGACTAAAATTGTGATAAAGTTAAATTTTTTATAAGCAATCAATAAAAGAGTTTTAGAATATTAAAAATTTAAAATTTGATTAACTTTGGATTCAAAAAGGTGAATTAATAACCTAGGCCTATAATGCTAGTTTTAAGTTACATTTAAGTCTTGATACCATGCTTTAGTTCAAATGTAATTTTATAATTACATTTAGCTTAAAAATTAGTAAGGTAAATCAAGGTACTTCTTTGAAGTTTATTACTGCGACATGTGGCCATATGGAGGTTTGTTTTAATTTAAGTTTATAAATTTTATTAAATAACGAATTTAATCTACATTCAAGATTACATAATTACTTAAATTGTCACTTTAAACATATTAAATATAGTAAAAAATTTCTAAGAAAGACCAAATTGAAATTTATAACCATAGCAAACGTTACACTTCTGAAAAGGTTGGATCAAACCTTTCTATAGTATATTTAAAATATTGCAAAATCGTTAAATTACACTGATTTACATATGTATTTTTATTTGGAATACTACCATTAAAATTTGAAGTCAATGAAAACACGTCATAACTTTTCCCTGAGAGTACAGCAGAACAAGTGCCTAACAAATCCGCCCCCATTAAAATAAGCAGAAAAAATGAAATAAACAGGCATAAAGCTAGCTCCACATCCACAACAAACTAATAGTAATAATATAATTATAAAAACTAATAGTGAAAAAACAAAATTACACCAGGTAAGTTTGGTTTCCTAAAATTCCCAATAGAATGCACTGTTATAGGTTGCATATACACAATAACCACGATATCGTTTTTAACTGTCTTAAATGATCGGACCAAAACACAAAAATAGTTATGAAGTCCTCTTTAAAATCTGTAACGTTATATATATTGAGCCCTCCAGTACACGTGTAGTGGAAATTTTGGGGTCCTCAAACCGTAGTTTGTTAAAAAGTAGTAAACCGATTGAGAGCTGGTATCTTCCCTTACATGCCCTTCTGAAGATCATGGCCGAATCCGAGTTTATAAATCCCTGGGTTGTTTATATTAGCAGTACTTTGTTTTGAACCCTGGACTGTAACTCAACGTAACGCGTGCATTTTACATTTAATTATTGAACGGGGATCCGTACTGGAATTTAAAGTAAGTTTTATTATTTTTATTGTATTAATTATTATTGTTGACCCAAAATTATCTCAATTTTGCTTTAAAATCGGTTATTTCTGAAACAATCGCCTCCAAAAAGTAGCTTTGAAAAAATAAACACATTTACCATAGAAAAGGGATTACTATTGGAGTTGTTATGCGATGTATGTATGTATTTTTCCGCAACCACCACATACACGTGTGTGTTTCTGAAAATGACGGTACTTGCTTAGTGTGTGTGTTTGGTCTTGTTGTACTTATCCTAAGAATACGGTCTGGCTACTCTTTAGTTTCAGTTATCAACTTTAAGCGGAGTAGTGCACGCACAATTTAAATTTGAAGAAAAGTTTGAATTGAACTTCCAAGTTTACTTTTTAAATTGCTAACAGTTAGCTATTTTTATACCGAAAGGGGTAACTAATGAATAAAATAATGGCTCACAACAAATGATATACCCATTGTAGGTTCCGCTAGAGGTTAAAATAATATTCACAAACTGTTCGCTGGAAATTCTGAGAAAATTATATTTAAAAAACCCCATTAAATCCATTAATAAGGGGATATAATTCCTCTGAAATTCCAAGAAAATTAACTTTAAATTAAATTGACTCGAAACTAGCCCTCCAAATCCTAACTTAAGGTGCCCCCATTAATGATTTGAATCTGCCGCCATTAGTTTAATTCCTGGGAAATTTCCCTTCAACGTTACACTATATTAGGCCTTTAAAATCGCTAAATGTAAGGTGCTATAATTTACATATTGAATTTGTGACATTAGCACAAATGGTGGGGGATTGTAATATTAGGATCCACAACATATCTGAATTTTGAGAAAATTAATTCAAATACACTATTAACTGCAGCTTTACAATCGATGGGGCAACAAGCAACCCCATCACATTCATTACCCAAAGGTTGTAATTATCTGATCTATCTTAACATATAAATGATGGAAAATTTGTTGCATCAAATTTAAGATACAATATCTGAACAATTTTGCCAATCCAAAATTAAAATAAAAACCACGGAAAAAATTGATTGAAATAACACACGTGTTCAAGCTTCAAACAATTAATTAAGAAGGAATTAATATTTGTACCTGGCATTAATAATTCACAATATATATGCCTTGCAACATTAAATAAATTGGTGTTATAAATGAAAAACTGAATAAACACCCCCCAAAAAACAATTTCCCTATTAAGTATTCTAATGGAAATAAGTACTTTAAACTCCATTCTTTTTATCAAATTTGGCAATGCTGGGTTTGTCGACTGCCAGTACCGTAGTTGGTGCTTCTTCCACCAGCACAGTCATAAATTTAAAGTATTCCGAGTCTCGTGTTCCTAATAAGTTACCTCAAAAATTCACAAAATAAACAGAATTTTTCTATTGAGCATTTTAAAGATTTTGTTTTGGGTTTTTTTTTTTCCGAAGGTTATGAAATTAATAGTTTAGTGTAATATTAATCATCTATTGAATAAAGTGTTTTGTTAGCATTATAATATAACAAAAATATGAATCGCCAACAAACAATTACATTCCGAAAAATACTAAGTATAAAGAAAGGGCAATTGTGTTAAAAAGTGACACCTATTTCGAAAAGATGAACTTGTTCCAGTAACTCAAGTCAATCATATTGTTTGTATATAATAGAGGGAAAAATCTTTATACATAAAACCAAATTTATTTTCTAATCTCGTTGGTTGAAATGGGATGGTTTTTCCAAAATATTTTACTTTCCCTCCACGCAAATGCGGGCTCACTACCCTAGATTCAACCTTTCCAATTCCTAATCCAACATATTATCACTAAAGCGTTTAAACCGAACAGGAAAGTAAGACAGGTGCTAAATAAAAAATGGGTGGTGTACTTTGGGGTGTCCCAAAAAAATGGAATTAATTATTTTTTTCGCATACCCTCTATTTTTTTCCTTTAAATGTAAAAAACAAATGTAAAAATTTTTCATGTAATTTGGGACCACGGCAACCCTTTCCGACTTTGCATCTAAACATGTCAGTCAGTACTTGTGTACTTGAGCGAGCGAACGCTGACGACACGTGTCTGTAGCGGAGCACCCAACAGCTGCAAATGGTAAAGATAAAACAAAAAAGATAAAGGAAGGTTTTGGAATGCTTCGACAGTGAGATTGCACAACACGTGAAACATGTCAGTAGCATTAACCAGGACAGCGCACGTCTACGTGTCAATGTGCTTATAATTCCAATTTGTTTAATTAGTAAATGTTTATAGGTTTTTAATCAGTGAACAAACATGGCAGTGGAATTGCGTGGTTCTAAAAAAGTGATATTTTTAATAGGTAATATAGACATCAAATAACGGGTTCAAAACTCCCGTCTAATGGACAAGTTCTCGCAGTTTTGTTTTACAATAAATTTGAGAAGTGAATTAAGTGTTTAAAGAAAGTGCAAATCTCGCTATTGCCCAATGTATTTAATTTGGGGGAAAGGCAAAGCATACCTACCCCAAAAAGTTGCCAATTGTGCGAGCAAGCTTGTTAATGTGTATCAAGTTTGGAGAACTTACAAAAAAAAAATGCAAAGAAATTACAAGACTATTCAAGCGGCGACAACAAATTTTTGTAATTAATTTAGACAATTTGTTCAACATTGCACATGCTGATGCACTTCAATTAATAATGAAAAAAGAGGAAGATAGGGTGTTCTTGCAGCGCCAAAGAGAGCCGGGCCAACCCGGGCACTTAGGTGGAGTGGATAAAAAATCTGGCCAAAAAAGAGGAAAGGGCGCGACTTTGAGCTGTCCAAAGAAACAATCGGCGAATAAAATAAAATTTCCGATTCAAAATCCTCGCATCAAACAACCATTGCAAGAAGATTCCCTTCGAATTCTAGTGAAAATATAGATCCAGAAGATTTCCCAACACTGATCGAAAGCTCAAAACCTGGACAAGTAAATCATAATTGAGGAAAGACTTTATTACTCCAAAGTTAGTTGCTGCTTTAGACAGGTGTCAGTTAAGTATGCGAGATCTGTGTTTATTCTTGAAGCTACTAAATTGATGCACTTGGGTTTAACATTGACGAATTTCCGATAAGTAAGTCTTCAATTCAAAGAATCCTAACAGAAAAACGGAAGGAACGTGCGGAAAAAAATAAAAATTTATTTTCAAAAAGATGTACCGGGGTGTAGTGACCTTACAATGGGGTGGCAAACTGTTGCCTGCTTTTGAGTGCTCGAAAATCGAAAGAAGAACGCTTGCCTATTGTTATTCATTTGGACTAAAATAACAACTCATTGCTGTGCTGAGACTGGATAATTCCTCAGGGAAAGAACAGGCGCAGGCTATTGGAAGGCGATCTTAGATTGTAATCTCGAAAACAAGGTCCAAATTCTCTGTTGTATATTAAAGGCTTCGAATACAGGTCGTTTTAATGGTGCTTGTACGCTCCTCGAGCAAAAATTTGATAGGAAATGCTTTTTTTCGCTTGCCGCCATCATGTATACGAACTGGTGTTAAAGGCCATGTTTGATCTGAAAATTAAACAAGTGACAACAAGCCCCGAATTCCACTCTTAAAAGCCAAAGAGAATTGGAAAAAATCGATTCCACAAAATACAGTGCTATAGAGAAACAGTGGAACTGTTCAGAACCGTACCCGAAATTGAAAATTTGCAGGACTTTTACCCAGATGAACTTAAAAATGTTATGGTCAGAGAGGACTATCGAGAGTTGAATCGAAATTTCTATGGTGTTTTTAGGTGAGATGCAGAAAAAAAATTAAAATCAAACCTCCGGGTGCCATGCACCAAGCTAGATGGATGGCCCGAGCGATTTACTCCCTAAAACTATCGTTATTTAGTTCTCAGCTGAAATTAAACACCAAGATACGAAAGAACTGTTTTGATGTCTTCTTGTTTATCGTAACAATCTATGTTAAACCATGCTTCAATGCATTTTGGCAGTTAAAGCACCTACAAAGATTTGTGCTTTTTGAAATCTTTGAAAGCTAACGAAAATGTTAATGAAAATATCTCGAAAGCCCGCTTTAACAGAAATTTCTCCAGCCCTTATGATTTGACTAATGAAAAAAGCAGTATTAAGCCCCTTTTTGATGATATGTGGACGAAGGGAAAAAAAATTAAAAAATGGTGGCAAAAATTTTCATAGAGACAATTTCTCGACCCATGAGAAAAGATACATTCCATCGAAGGAAGAACTTTGGTGGTTCATTGTAAAGGGGAGTTTGATACATTGATTTTGTAATTGTTTATTTAGTTATTTATTTATATCACGCAATTGTTACATTTTTTTTACAGAAAAAAGGCATCGATGTTTCATATCAGTCAAAAGCCATTCATTGTTTTCTAGACTCAAAATTGATGATAGATTTTCTCAAAGAGAGTCCCTCTTCATGGAAGAATAACGCTACTTTTCTAGACGCAAAAAAAGACGATACAATACTTAGAGCAGTGAACGATACAGCTGAAAGAGCAGTAAAACAATGCAGGACTTTCATGGATTTAAAAACGGTTGAGGAGGAACAAAAACAATTTTGTTTCGTTGCGTACAAGAACCCCACGAAGATTATCAAGACTGTAAAAAGCAAACATTGAAACGAAAATATGTTCATAATGTTTCTTTTACTGTAATATGTTTAATAAATATCTGCTTTGATTAAAAAGGTGTCTTATGTACCAAAAAAACATACATTTTACAATCTTTCCATGGTATTCCCCGTACAAGATCTCACGTTCAAGTTTGAAGTAAAGTCGGCACGGGTTACCGTTATCTTATTGCAATAATACTTTTTATTTAAGTTACTGAGTGAAATAGAAAAAAAATAGAGGAATGCGTATTCAACTTTGCAAAAAATTTTTTTACCTTGTACTTGGGACACCCTAGTTACTTATTACGCGCGCGAGAAGTTATACTTTTTTGGCATCATTAAAAATAGTTTTTTAAATTTCATGCAAATATTAATTACAATAAAATGATAATATTAGTATTAATTATGTTAAATAATAATATTTTAATTTATATCAATAAATAATACATACGAATAGTTAACCTCAATTATATTGGAGCACTTGAAAAAGTCCCATAAGCACAATTTTTTTCACTAATATTTACGAATATAAATAATATTAATCAAAATATTCAATTTAAATCACTACTGAATATAATTTATTAGCACATAATAATTCGCACTTGTATGAAACTAAAACACTTTTTGTGAATGTAGAAACTAGAAACAAGTTGGATAAATATTATATATATGAAAACGGTGATCAGAGCGACGAGCGTACCATAGAGAAAGGAATAACATAGTATACAAATTTTTCTATTGAGCGACCAACATGCGCGACTAACACAGGTTCATTTCTATTTTGTTGGTAGCTTTTTTTTTTTTTTGAGACTTAATGAGCGGTTTACTTCAACCTGTTACTTTTGTTACAGTGATGCGCGCGCATCTTAAAATTTCACTCTCACCCTTTTTTCATAACACGCCTAAAGAAGTATGCCTTCAAAAAAAAAAAGCTTTGAAACAAGTTTATTAATTTTTCCCTCAACAAATTTTCAAATGTTGAACATATACATTTTTATATTTAATTAAAATACTAGAATTAATTTAACAAGTAAAAATTAAAAGAACAATCTATTGTACATACAAAAATATAACTAATAAGTTGATAAAATTTTGTTTTAAGAGCAAACACAAATTTTCTATAAATAAACACGTATCTCAAAATTAGATTTGGTTTTTTTTAAATCACATCCACTATTGTGTACAGCCTATTTCTAGGTTTCTTTTTATTCAAGTCATATATTTTCCACTACCGGCTGATTAGGCCTGTCATAGCTTCACATGCCTTATACCCCAAAACAAGGGCAGCACAACATCCAGTTCCCAGACGTCAATTTATCACTGTGATAGAGTAAACCCAGATTTCACCCATTAAACATTTTTTTTCGGTCATACTGGGAATCAAGCCTGGGATCCTTAGCTCAGTAGGCAGACACACTACCAACTGAGATAAGGTGTATTTTCTAATACAAGGGGCCCTTAAACAAGCATTGTTTTTACCTATAAATATCTTACACACATAAAAGGGTGCTTTACCTAAGGCAACAAACATAAAAAGTTCATTTTCTCCAATTGTGCAATACAACTCTCACAAATAAATCATACACAAAAAAAAATAAGGTTAAATTACCTAAACCAATAAACATAAGTTTATTTTTCTCCATAATAATGCTGATTCCAATATATATAAATATGATAATTATATTTTTTGGAAAAGTATTTTGATTATCTAAACATCAACGCTATAGCGTGTAATTTGTAATTTTTAAGTTTCTCAATATAAAAACACTGATTTATCATGGTATTTTACATTTTTTCCCTCTCCTCAAAAATTCTGCTGCATTACAGTAAATATTGTCCTTAAACCCCTCTTCGCCTTTGATTAAATCATATATAACCAATTTACAGTGTAACAATACAATCTTCGTATTGTACCATTACTACCATCACCCAACTGATATTCCACGTTCAATTGGGTTAACGCATACTACCCGCTCCACAAAAATAAAACCCTTTACATATCCTACAATTGTAAACTTTACTATTGTAGCCCAATGTAGCCCCAAATCATACATTAAATCAGTGTTCCTAAATATTCAATATCAACTGTCTACTTAATAAACTGTTCTTCACGTACCTTCGGATCTCCAAGCTGGGCCCCACTAGATTACTACCAAAGTCAAAAACACCAATGTGGAAGCGTGGGGCGACCACGACTAGAAAAGTCCGTATTAGATGATCTACCCGGCCCGAGAATAATATTATCACTGGCGATGTTTTCCAAGAGTCCAGGCAGAAAATCAACGCCCCTGTATTGCCCCCTGGAGGGAGGATAAGGCAACTCCTCACCGACATTGGAAGTTTCCAACATCGGTCAAAAAATGCACCTCGTAAGAATCGTAAACAACTGCATTGCACGATAGACATCCAATCAGCGACCAGGAAGACTTGTTTAAATTACGGGATGAAAGACATAATGCCTTGTACTGCGTGGCTGACTAGAATGTGAATCCCACCCTCCTTTCTTGTTTTCTAGACTCAATAAAATAGGAGAAAAGTAAATTGTATTAAATATAGCATTATTGAATTGAGCCTTATCGAAAGAGCATTTCGATAGAGTGGACTATGTGTTGGGGGCATGGAGGAAAGACCTAGGAAAATATTACGTTTGATATAATTTAATTTATAGAACTAACTATTTTTTGGGTCATGGAAGAGACTTATGGAGTAAATAGTTAAATCTTTTGAGTCAACGCCATGGGGAAATCGCGTTCTGGCATTATTTAATTCATTTTATATAGCCAACTTTGTTTTGGGGTCATGGAGGATAGACCTATAATGTAAACTGTTAAATCGTTGAGCCAACGCAATGGAGATATTTCGTTTGATATTAGTTAATGTAATATGTAGAACTGACCTTATGTTAGTGTCTTGGAGATAGTGTTATAACTCAAGCAGAGTAATGGAGGAATTACATTTAAATAATTTATATTTCATACTATTGTCCAGGGTTATAGAGGCATATTTTGATATTATGGAAATGTCAAGAATGTCATTGTTAATTATTGTAACCATTAGGTGTTACATTCTTAAATTAAAGTAAACTATTTGGTGGCTACACAACTCTTCTTGCGTTTGATTCTCTGCGTCATGGATTATATTCATGAATTATCCTTCTAACTAATGTAAACTTTGAATTGAAGTAATTAGTGGACACGAGATATCACACTGTATTTTGTACAGTAAAATCCTATACCTTTATTCATGGGTATCAATAGGCTTATTTATATTTGTACCCTTTTTGGGTAACTATTTTTGAAAGACCAAGTCATGTTATTGGGTAATGTAAATTGAGAGATCTGTTTGGGTAGTAGTTCAACCAGATACCTGAAAGACTGTACATTATATGATGCAATGTTTTCTTTTATTTTACAGTAGTAGCTATTGGAAGGTTTTGAATTAAGGCCTTATATTCCTTTGTCTGTTTTCTGCTTTGAGCAAATTAAAATATACTTGATTTAAAACTATGCTATTTTATCTGTTGTCGTTTATAAAAATGTACGTTACGTCCTCCCTATCCTGTAGTTTTAGGGGCCTTACCTATAGGACCAGCGGAGGGTGTAGCACAGTATTAAAGCATAGTTAGCTTCTTAGACTCGTAGTGGTGGTCTAGGGTTGAGTCATTGGTTCATAATCCATCGATCACCGTTGAGGGGGAGGTTGAGGTTTGAATCCTATCTGGGAGAACTGAGTGTGATTTTCCACAAGTAATTTATCACTTTGATTTTACCATCTTCACTCCACGCAAATGCGGGTCCACTTCCTCCTGTCTACCTTCAACCCTACCCAATCAGATTAAACTGTAAATAGCCTTGTGCTGAATGTAACTTTATATATATTATATAATCATATAATAATAATTAATTATTATTATTATTAGCACCGCGTCTACTACCCGTTCGGGTTATACGCACTTACGCTAATGTGTAATGGTAGGGTGATTGTGAGATGAAATGGAGGACCTACAGTTAACGTGGAATCCGAACCACGGTGGCGGCCTGAATAAATTAATGATTTTTATATGGATTCATTGTTTACCGAGTATTATTCAATTAAGATTTTTTTTTAGATCTTAGAATACAATGTTCTTGTTAGTACGTTGTTTGAAAAAATGTTAACAGTATTTGTAAAGTGAGGTAGGCGTACAATGTGTAAATTCTATCTCATTGAAATGAAAATTTTTAACATTGCAATTTTCACCAACTTTAGCCACCTTTTTTCACTCTCATTAAATTTTTTTAAGATAGGTTGTTAAAAATATTTGAACTATCATCCAGACAAAGTGGGGTTTTCATTTTGTATGTTCTCTTTATGTACAATAATTGGTATGCACTTATTTTAATTCTTCCCTCCTTGTACTACATATTTAAATAATTAGCTACAGTAAAAAACTATGCCACTAAAAAAAAACCAAAAAGGGCTATTTTTCTAAATATAGGGAAGAAAATTTGTTTATATATTTATAAAGTAATATATAGACCAAATAAAAATGTCACAAATTATTGTAAATAATGATTTCCTATGTTAACTAAGAAAAGGTATACTTTTGAACAGGGATTCTAGCCCTTGTTCTCTGACTTGATGTTTTTTATAATAAATCACCGAGAAGGCAGCTAAACTCACTACCACTCTTTGGAGAGTATAACGTTGATAGTATGTCTTTTGATGAGTGGTAATCAACAAAGTTGAATGGATTAAGGGTGATGTTGGAGGCCTGGATTAACTCTGTCGAATGTAAGGAAACACTGAAAGTGGGAAAGTATAGAAGGGATAAGAGGGGTTGGTGTAGTGACCACCATAGCCACAGTAGCACATTTCTGGTGAGGTGATAATAAAAGGTACTACTTGGAAGGAGAGATTTGCAAAACCTAAAGATGCCCATCCAAAGTGACTCTTTGTTAAGTTCAATATTGATTTATAAAATATATTTTCAGTGCGAGTTAAACCAAGATTTACCTTTTAAGCAAATTTCTGCCATAATTTCTAACATGGGGACACGTTAGTCAATATCCATCATGGGGTCATTATTTTTAGAGACTTTTTTTTTTAATTTCCCTATCAATAATTTGAAACTATTACATATGTACTTTAAATAGTATTTTGTTACTAAATGTTTGCGTTTACAATAAGTATGGATGTGAATAAAGCCTGCCACCACAGAATTATTAAAGTGAGTTAGGAGAAAGTCGGTAGAAAAACAGTAGATATGAGATTGGATAAAAATATGTTTAACTTTAAGGTGCGGTAGAAGGGAGCATAAGTGTTTATACAGTTTTTATAGAATTGACGATTTTTGGCCAAAATAAATTAAATATTTCTCCAGTAGCAACATATAGTTTAGTTTTCTGCACATGCTAATATTAACAGAGTTTGAATATATGTCAAGGGTGTCCTGGAATTTTGTCAAAACTTTTGACAAAATTTCAGGACACCCTTGACATATATTCAAGATCTGTTGATATTAGCATGTGCAGAAAACTATACTCTATGTTGCTACTGGAGAAATATTTGATTTAGTTTGTCCAAAAAATGTATATTTTATAAAACTGTAAAATTACTCGCGCTCCCTTCTGCCGCACCTTAAAGTGTTGATATATATATATCCGCACCTTAAAGTGTTGATATATATACACACACACATATATCTCACATCCGTAGAAAACTTTACAAACAGCTGGAAACTTTCTAGGATGAGTTTTTTTTGTTTGGTTCGTATTCTTGGATCGTTAACGGCTTGATTGGGTCAATTTTTATTTCTTCATTATTATATAAATATAACAACACTCAAAAGTGTTCTTTTTTTTTCCTGTCAAGATTTGAATAATGGTCTCCTTCCCCAAAAATGCTCATACAATCAAAATATAACATTTAATAATTATTAGACAATAATATAAATTTAGACTTAATTATTTCAAGAAAGTAAATAGCTCTTGAATTTAGACATAATAAATACATTTAATTTAATCATAACCAACAAGAGATAAATAAAAATATACAAATAAATAGATGTTAACAGCAATGACCATAGACCAAGTTGGCAATAAGTTGCCAAGAGATTTTAAACTTCCCTCATTTTAACCAAACAGAAACACATCAAAAGTTGATGGCAAAACTGATCCGAACTCACATGAAGCTTTTTTGAGCTATATCTATACTTGAAATAATAGTGACTGGTAGTTAAACAACTATACTAAGACCCTTATTAAGTGTTATAAAATCACATTGAATAAATATGAATGTCTTAAATAAAACAACAAAATATTGGATTGTTCTCGTATGTAGTGGAGGCATCTGCGGGTGTGAAATAGAACTCTTCCGTCTGATGGCAGTTCAGGCAGGTGTTTGAAGGTAGTCGAGATAAATTTTGTATATTCTAGCAAGAAAATTGGAACAATAATACAATTTATAGTGGCCATATTTCAGATTATTCTTGATGAATGAAAATGTACCTATATGTGTAAATTGTTTGTCGCAGGGTACACTTAAAAATTTCCATTGTGCAATGTGCATTTTATTTTTTCTTCAGATCTGAGTAGATCTCGGTGCATCCCAAACTACGGTAGGGGGGCTCGAGCCTCAAGTTCCCTTGAAGTAAGCTCATGGATTTTTTAAGATGTAATTAAAATAGACAACAATTACTAGCTAGAAATATATGACAGTAGGTAGTGTTTATTAATGATTATAAGTAAAAATAATAAGATCAAAAAATTGTCATATCTTAGCATTTAATACTACTTATAACCCTTTTTTCTCCATATTATTTGTGAATTTATTAAAACTAGCATGCGCATCTATACTTATTTATTATTTGTAAAGGTTACTTAAAAACAGTTTGGTTATGGATAAAATCAGTATAGTATTATATAATCTGGCACTATTTAATATTACATTCATAGTTCAAGATTTCTGTAGGTTATTTTAGGGAATTAATTTTAGCTCGGTATGTTATGTAAAAATATATTAAATCTAGTAAAGAAAAACACCAATCCAAATAATAACAAAATGAAATAGGAATTTTCCCCTCGATTTTCACTACATGTAGGTTCACAAAAATTAACCTACCAGCCATTATATCTACTTTACTTCAACCACAATTTTGTTTAAGAAGAAACACTCAGTTGTTTACGCATTCCACTTTGGTGATGACATTAATACCAACATGTCCAATAAAACACTAA
>JBCFYV010003934.1:0-25156 GCA_039000515.1 Timema cristinae
TTTTAATCTGTAAAATAGCACCAAAATATTGTTTTTGGGCAAACATTAGTTGAATGATAGTTTAGTGATGAATGATTAATCAAAAACTGTAATTATTTAACAAATGAATTTTAAGATTCGGTTACAAATCGTTTTTTTGGAGGATTTGGGATGACAAATAATAGTTTATATTTTTTTTAGGTAAGAAAGTATTAATTGCTGGTTTACTGATGATTGGTTTCTTAAAAACTGTAATTATTTTTAAAATTGCCTAATGTTTGGTACAAAATGGGTTCTTTTTAAAAGGTTTTACGTTAACAAGACGTATAAAGCTCTATTCATATTTTGAATTGAAAAATTTGGTCACGCGTAGCTTAGTATTTGAATAATTTGGTTTACAATTTACATATACATAGAGATTATTGGAACTAACAAGGTTATGCGTTTGTTTATATAAATGAGTCTTTTTTAAAAGGGTGGTTATTAAAAACCTATTTTTAAAAAATATTCTTCAAAATTATGATGCACAATATGAATAAGTTTTCTGAGATTGTTTAGTACAATTTATTATAATTTACCTTTATTGTAAAAACATTTGATTCCCGACAATCCGAGGTAATGGAGGGTATGAGTGCCACGGAATCACAAAATCACGGATAATTAGGATATTTAGTGAAACAAGAAATAGTAGAACATTCATTTCAAACTAATTCTAATTTACCGTGATCGAGTCTACGAACACGACATTATATTCCACGCACTAAGATAATAAAAAGATTTAAATCAATGTCCTGTACAAAGTAAATATCACCTATAACGGCAGCATAAGTCCACTGTTTTACTGCAGCTATTTTCATGTTTCCTTAGCCACACTATTTATTTTCCGTAGCTTCTGTTTGTCAGATGGGAGCTTGTCATTTTCCTGTTACAGATAATTAAGCCGCTACAGCACCAATCATCTCCCCCTTCATTTATCTTGCAGCTGTGGCTATAATCTCTTCTCTTGGTATTTATTGAGGAAAACCAACAGTAGAATTCACCATCAACGCGGCATTTTTCATAAACTTATCACCTGCTATATGAGATGCCGCGGTTAGCCTCCAAGCGGATAGGCTTCCCCACGGATGTTTGGGATTTTATTGTTTCAGATTCTATCTTTAAACGCCACATGGTCTTTGTAAATATTATCTCATGAAAGAAATTAATCCACATATTGTTAGAGGGATAAGAACTAATCAATACATTCCCTGATCTATGGGACGATACTACCCGTCATGTTTTTAGAGTGACCTTGAGAGTGCGTGGAGCAGATAGATAGCATTTTAGTATGGAAAAATGTTTAAGACCATATTGTCGGAGCCGTGGCTTAGTTGTTTAAAGCGCCTGTCTTGTAAACAAGAGATAGAGAGTTCGAATCTTTGCGGAGCCTTTAGAGAATATAAATTTTGTGTCTTTACTCTTGATATTGGACCATAGCTATGTAAATAATATTGTATATTTAGGTAATTATAGATGACTACATTTTCGTTCTAAATTTATTTGCTTTCAAAATGTAAATGTTATTGATCTATTTATGCACTAAATTTCAAACTAAATCTTACACTTGTATAGTTTATTTGTTTTCACGTTTTATAAAATATTCTAACCCATTCCCTAATTTCCATGTTGTATATATATATATAATATATATATATATTATTTCCTACAGAAGTGAACAAACACATTTTGTCAGAATATTTTAATGATTATTATTTAATGAGATGATTCATAAATTAAGTAATAGGAAGCTATAGCCTGTATGGAGCTAGTAATGATAATGTATCCATGATAATCAATTTAGCTCCAGGAATATGCTAATTAAAGTACTATGATTCCACACAGATAACACATAAATATAGGTCGACTTCTCCAGATAGTCTGACTAATAGTATAGGCTGTGTTTGAGTGGATTGGCACAGACTGTCTGGTATTTCCTATACGTGTAAAATACAAAACATAGAGTGCCGTATGCAAAAACAGTACTATGTGGTAGCTTAGTGATAGTGGACTCAAAGCACTGGTTTGCTACCGTCAGCACAGGCAAGAATGTGTTCCACGAGTGTGCTCTGGACTACACTAACGCACCACTAACAATCCACTAAGGTTTGTTGGTGCTCTTGTATAGCAAACCTATACCAATACCAAGTTGGCTTTATTATTAGGATTAATATTTTTAATATTATTATTATTATTACTATTATTATTATTATAAGGTGACCTGTTGGTTTAGGGGTAAGGTGTCAGACTTCTGTGTTGGCGGCTGGGGTTCAATCCACGGTCCGGCACAGATTTATCTGATTTCCAAACCCTTCCTTCACCTCTGAATAGACATCTTGTGAATGTGGGGAATGTCAGGCCTCCACCGTTGTTCGGATTCCACGTTAAACTGAAGGTCTTTCATTTCATCTCACAATCACCCTACCATTACAAATTAGCGTAAGTGCTTATAACCCGAACGGATAGTAAGACGCGGTGCTAATAATAATAATAATAATAATAATATTATTATTATTAAACAACCGAAACTCTAGTCATATATCTATCACCATATATTTTACATTGGATTCCGTGGTGTAGTGGTTATCACATCTGCCTTACACGCAGAAGGTCTCCAGTTCGATCCTGGACGGAATCAATTTACTTTTAATTTTGTAATGAATTTACTTTACTTGAATTTATATTCAAATCTCTATATTTATGTATTTAGTTTGAATGAAAAAGTTTATTATTTCGAGTATTTAAATTATTACTTTTACTTTCTCATATCAAGAAAAAGAATCAGATCTTAAATAATACAATCTCGAGGTAATGACACCTTTTTATGTTTTATGTTAACCCGAATCCAAAAAAGTGGGTTTTACAATAATTATGTTTATCTCATGTCTGCCTTTCTCTCTGTGTGTCAGTCTGTTCCTGGCCACGGATCCAAAACGATATAATGGATTCTGTTCAAGTTTGACAAAACGATATAATGGACTCTGTTCAAACTTGGCATTTAGATTTAATAGGCGTCTACAGCACAATATTCCCCTCGACAGCCCTTCAATTAAGGATAGTTTACTGATGATTAATTGTTTTTATATACATTTTTCAAAAATAGTTCTAAAAATGTTATCCAAAATGAAGAATATAAACTTTTTTTAATCTGTAAAATAGCACCATAATATTGTTTTTGGGCAAAAATTAGTTGAATGATAGTTTAGTGGTGAATGATTAATCAAAAACTGTAAATACTATAAAAATGGATTTTAAGATTCGGTTACAAATCGGTATTTTGGGAGGATTTGGCATAACAAATAATAGTTTATATTTTTTTTAGGTAAGAAAGTGTTAATTGCTGGTTTACTGATGATTGATTTCTTAAAAACTGTAATTATTTTTAAAATTGCCTAAAGTTTGGTAAAAAATGGGTACTTTTTAAAGGGTTTTACGTGAACATGACGTATAAAGCTGTATTCATATTTTGGATTGAAATTTTGGTTACGGGTAGCTTAGTATTTGAATATTTTGGTTTACAATTTACATATACATAGTGATTATTGGAACTAACAAGGTTATGGGTTTGTTTATATAAGTGAGTCTTATTTAAAGGTGGTTATTAAAAACCTATTTTTGAAACTATTCTTCAAAATTATGATGCACAATATGAAAAGGTTTCTAAGATTGTTTTGTACAATTTATTATAATTTACCTTTATTGTATAAACATTTGATTCCCGACAATCCGAGGTAATGGAGGGTATGAGTGCCAAGGATATCACAAAATCACGGATAATTAGGATATTTAGTGAATCAAGAAATAGTAGAACATTAATTTCAAACTAATTCTAACTTATCGTGATCGAGTCTACGAACATGACATTATATTCCACGCACTAAGATAATAAAACGATATAAATCAATGTCCTATATAAAGTATACATCACCTATAACGGCAGCATGATTCCACTGTTTTACTGCAGCTATTTTCATGTTTCCTTAGCCACACTATTGTTTTTACGTAGCTTCTGTTTGTCAGATGGGAGCTTGTCATTTTCCTGTTACAGATAATTAAGCCGCTACAGCACCAATCATCTCCCCCTTCATTTATCTTGCAGCTCTGGCTATAATCTCTTATCTTGGTATTTATTGAGGAAAACCAACAGTAGAAGTTACCATCAACGCGGCATTTTTCATAAACTTATCACCTGCTGTATGAGATTCCGCGGTTAGCCGCCAAGCGGATAATCTTCCCCGCGGATGTTTGGGATCTTATTGTTTCAAATTCTATCTTTAAACGCCACATGGTCTTTGTAAATATTATCTCATGAAAGAAATCAATCCACATATTGTTGGAGGGTAGGATAAGAACTAATCAATACATTCCCTGATCTATGGGACGATACCACCCGTCATGTTTTTGAGAGTGACCTTCAGAGTGCGTGGAGCAGATAGATAGCATTTAGTATTGATAAATGTTTCAGATTATCATGTCGGCGCCGTGGCTTATTTGGTTATAGCGCCTGTCTAGTAAACAGGAGATCGAGAGCAAGAATCTCTCCGGAGCCTTTAGAGAATATAAATTTTTTGTCTTTACTCTACATATTGGACCATAGCTATGTAAATAATATCGTTTATTTAAGTAGTTATAGATAACTACATTTTCGTTCTAAATTTATTTGCTTTCAAAATGTAAAGGTTATTGAGATATTTATACACTAAATATCAAACTAAATCTTACACTGGTATAGTTTATTTGTTTCCACGTCTTATAATATATTCTAGCCCATCCCCTAATTTCTATATGTGTATATATATATATATTATTTCCAACAGAAATGAACACACACATTTTGTCAGAATATTTTTATGATTATTATATATTTTGATGATACATAAAATCAAGTAATAGGAAGCTGTAGCCTGTATGGAGCTAGTAATGATAATGTAATCATGATCATCAATTTTGCAGCAGGGAATATGATAGTTAAAAGTACTATGATTCCACACAGGATAACAAATAAATATAGGTCGACTCCTCAAGATAGTCTGACTAATAGTATAGGCTGTGTTTGAGTGGATTTGCACAGACTTTCTGGTATTTCCTATACGTGTAAATTCTAAAAATAGAGTGCCGTATGCAAAAACAGGACTATGTGGTAGCTTAGTTTTAGTGGACTCACAAGCACTGGTTTGCTACCGTTAGCACAGACAAGAAGGTGTTCCACGAGTGTGCTCTGGATTACACTAACGCAACACTTTTAATTCACTTAGGTTTGTTGGTGCTCTTGTATAGCAAACCTATAGCAATACCAAGTTGGCTTTATTATTAGGATTATTATCTTTATTATTATTATTATTATTATTATTATTATTATTATTATTATTTTTATTATTAAACAACCGAAACTCTGGTCATAAATCTATCACCTTAAATTTTATATAGGGTTCCGTGGTGTAATGGTTATCACATCTGCATTACACGCAGAAGGTCTCCTGTTTGATCCTGGACGGAAACAAATTATTTTTAATTTTTAATGAATTTACTTTACTTGAATTTATATTCAAATCTCTGTATTTATGTAATTAGTTCGAATGAAAAAGTTCATTATTTCTAGTATTAAAATTATTATTTTTACTTTCACATATCAAGAAAAAGAATCAGATCTTAAATAATACAATCTCGAGGTAATGACATATTTTTAAGTTTTATGTTAACACGTATCCAAAAGAGTTGGTTTTACAATAATTATGTTTGTCACATGTCTGCCTGTCTCTCTGTGTGTCAGTCTGTTCCTGGCCACGGATCAAAAACGATATAATGTAATCTGTTAAAATTTGACAAAACGATATAATGGACTATGTTCAAACTTGACATTTAGATTTAATAGGCGTCAACAGCACAATATTCCCCTCCACAGCCCTTCACTTAAGGATAGTTTACTGATGATTAATTGTTTTTTATATACATTTTTCAAAAATAGTTCTAAAAATGTTATCCAAAATGAAGAATATAAGCTTTTTTTAATCTGTAAAATACTACCATTATATTGTTTTTGGGCAAAAATTAGTTGAATGATAGTTAAGTGATGAATGATTAATAAAAACTGTAAATACTATACAAACGGATTTTAAGATTCGGTTACAAATCGGTATTTTGGGAGGATTTGGCATGACAAATAATAGTTTATATTTTTTTTTAGGTAAGAAAGTGTTAATTGCTGGTTTACTGATGATTGATTTCTTAAAAACAATAATTATTTTTAAAATTGCCTAAAGTTTGGTACAAAATGGGTTCTTTTTAAAAGGTTTTACGTGAAAAAGACGTATAAAGCTGTATTCATATTTTGAATTGAAAATTTGGTCACGCGTAGCTTAGTATTTGAATAATTTGGTTTACAATTTACATATACATAGTGATTATTGGAACTAACAAGGTTATGCGTTTGTTTATATAAGTGAGTCTTATTTAAAGGTGGTTATTAAAAACCTATTTTTGAAACTAATCTTCAAAATTATGATGCACAATATGAAAAGTTTTCTGAGATTGTTTAGTACCATTTATTATAATTTACCTTTATTGTTTTAATAGTTGACTCCCGACAATCACAGATAATGGAGGGAATGAGTGCCACGGATATCACAAAATCACGGATAATTAGGATATTTAGTGAAACAAGAAATAGTAGAACATTCATTTCAAACTAATTCTAATTTATCGTGATCGAGTCTACGAACACGACATTATATTCCACGCACTAAGATAATAAAACGATTTAAATCAATGTCCTGTACAAAGTATATATCACCTATAACGGCAGCATAAGTCCACTGTTTTACTGCAGCTATTTTCATGTTTCCTTAGCCACACTATTTATTTTCCGTAGCTTCTGTTTGTCAGATGGGAGCTTGTCATTTTCCTGTTACAGATAATTAAGCCGCTACAGCACCAATCATCTCCCCCTTCATTTATCTTTCAGCTGTGGCTATAATCTCTTCTCTTGGTATTTATTGAGGAAAACCAACAGTAGAAGTCACCATCAACGCGGCATTTTTCATAAACTTATCACCTGCTATATGAGATGCCGCGGTTAGCCTCCAAGCGGATAATCTTCCCCACGGATGTTTGGGATCTTATTGTTTCAAATTCTATCTTTAAACGCCACATGGTCTTTGAAAATATTATCTCATGAAAGAAATTAATCCACATATTGTTAGAGGGTAGGATAAGAACTAATCAATACATTCCCTGATCTATGGGACGATACTACCCGTCATGTTTTTAGAGTGAACTTGTGAGTGCGTGGAGCAGATAGATAGCATTTAGTATGGAAAAAGTTTCAGACCATCTTGTCGGAGCCGTGGCTTAGTTGATTAAAGCACCTGTCTTGTAAACAAGAGATAGAGAGTTCGAATTTCTCCGGAGCCTTTAGAGAATATAAATTTTGTGTCTTTACTCTTGATATTGGACCATAGCTATGTAAATAATATTGTATATTTAGGTAATTATAGATAACTACATTTTCGTTCTAAATTTATTTGCTTTCAAAATGTAAATGTTATTGATCTATTTATGCACTAAATTTCAAACTAAATCTTACACTTGTATAGTTTATTTGTTTTCACGTTTTATAAAATATTCTAACCCATTCCCTAATTTCCATGTGTGTGTGTGTGTGTATATATATATATATATATATTATTTCCTACAGAAGTGAACACACACATTTTGTCAGAATATTTTTATGATTATTATTTAATGAGATGATTCATAAAATTAAGTAATAGGAAGCTATAGCCTGTATGGAGCTAGTAATGATAATGTATCCATGATAATCAATTTAGCTGCAGGGAATATGCTAATTAAAGTACTATGATTCCACACAGGATAACACATAAATATAGGTTGACTTCTCCAGATAGTCTGACTAATAGTATAGGCTGTGTTTGAGTGGATTGGCACAGACTGTCTGGTATTTCCTATACGTGTAAAATACAAAACATAGAGTGCCGTATGCAAAAACAGTACTATGTGGTAGCTTAGTGTTAGTGGACTCAAAGCACTGGTTTGCTACCGTCAGCACAGGCAAGAATGTGTTCCACGAGTGTGCTCTGGACTACACTAACGCACCACTAACAATCCACTAAGGTTTGTTGGTGCTCTTGTATAGCAAACCTATAGCAATACCAAGTTGGCTTTATTATTAGGATTAATATTTTTAATATTATTATTATTATTACTATTATTATTATTATTATAAGGTGACCTGTTGGTTTAGGGGTAAGGTGTCAGACTTCTGTGCTGGCGGCTGGGGTTCAATCCTCGGTCCGGCACAGATTTATCTGATTTCCAAACCCTTCCTTCACCACTGAATAGACATCTTGCGAATGTGGGGAATGTCAGGCCTCCACCGTTGTTCGGATTCCACATTAAACTGAAGGTCTTTCATTTCATCTCACAATCACCCTATCATTACACATTAGCGTAAGTGCGTATAACCCGAACGGATAGTAAGACGCGGTGCTAATAATAATAATAATAATATTATTATTATTATTAAACAACCGAAACTCTAGTCATAAATCTATCACCTTATATTTTACATTGGATTCCGTGGTGTAGTGGTTATCACATCTGCCTTACACGCAGAAGGTCTCCAGTTCGATCCTGGACGGAATCAATTTACTTTTAATTTTGTAATGAATTTACTTTACTTGAATTTATATTCAAATCTCTATATTTATGTATTTAGTTTGAATGAAAAAGTATATTATTTCGAGTATTTAAATTATTACTTTTACTTTCTCATATCAAGAAAAAGAATCAGATCTTAAATAATAAAATCTCGAGGTAATGACACCTTTTTACGTTTTTTGTTAACCCGAATCCAAAAAAGTGGGTTTTACAATAAATATGTTTATCTCATGTCTGCCTTTCTCTCTGTGTGTCAGTCTGTTCCTGGCCACGGAACCAAAACGATATAATGGATTCTGTTCAAGTTTGACAAAACGATATAATGGACTCTGTTCAAACTTGTCATTTAGATTTAATAGGCGTCTACAGCACAATATTCCCCTCTACAGCCCTTCAATTAAGGATAGTTTACTGATGATTAATTGTTTTTATATACATTTTGTCAAAAATAGTTCTAAAAATGTTATCCAAAATGAAGAATATAAGCTTTTTTTAATCTGTAAAATAGCACCATAATATTGTTTTTGGGCAAAAATTAGTTGAATGATAGTTTAGTGGTGAATGATTAATCAAAAACTGTAAATACTATAAAAATGGATTTTAAGATTCGGTTACAAATCGGTATTTTGGGAGGATTTGGCATAACAAATAATAGTTTATATTTTTTTTAGGTAAGAAAGTGTTAATTGCTGGTTTACTGATGATTGATTTCTTAAAAACTGTAATTATTTTTAAAATTGCCAAGTTTGGTAAAAAATGGGTATTTTTAAAGGGTTTTACGTGAACATGACGTATAAAGCTGTATTCATATTTTGGATTGAAAATTTGGTTACGGGTAGCTTAGTATTTGAAAAATTTGGTTTACAATTTACATATACATAGTGATTATTGGAACTAACAAGGTTATGCGTTTGTTTATATAAGTGAGTCTTATTTAAAGGTGGTTATTAAAAACCTATTTTTGAAACTATTCTTCAAAATTATGATGCACAATATGAAAAGGTTTCTGAGATTGTTTAGTACCATTTATTATAATTTACCTTTATTGTTTTAATAGTTGACTCCCGACAATCACAGATAATGGAGGGAATGAGTGCCACGGATATCACAAAATCACGGATAATTAGGATATTTAGTGAAACTAAAAATAGTAGAACATTTATTTCAATCTAATACTAATTTATCGTGATCGAGTCTACGAACACGACATTATATTCCACGCACTAAGATAATAAAACGATTTAAATCAATGTCCTGTACAAAGTATATATCACCTATAACGGCAGCATGAGTCCACTGTATTACTGCAGCTATTTTCATGTTTCCTTAGCCCACTATTTATTTTCCGTAGCTTCTGTTTGTCAGATGGGAGCTTGTCATTTTTCCTGTTACAGATAATTAAGCCGCTACAGCACCAAACCCTTCATTTATTTTGCCGCTCTGACTAAAATTTTTCTTCTCTGGATATTTATTGAGGAAAACCAACAGTAGAAGTCACCATCAAAGCGGCATTTTTCATAAACTTATCACCTGCTGTAAGAGATGTCGTGGTTAGCCGCCAAGTGGATAATCTTCCCCGCGGATATTTGTGATCTTATTGTTTCAAATTCTATCTTTAAACGCCACGTGGTCCTTGTAAATATTATCTCATGAAAGAAATCAATCCACATATTGTTGGAGGGTATGATAAGAACTAATCAATACGTTCCCTGATCTTTTGGACGATACTACCCGTCATGTTTTGTGAGAGTGACCTTGAGAGTGCGTGGAGCAGATAGATAGCATTTAGTATTGATAAATGTTTCAGATCATCTTTGTCGGCGCCGTGGCTTAGTTGGTTTAAAGCGCCTGTCTAGTAAACAGGAGATCGAGAGTTCGAATCTCTCCGGAGCCTTAATACACTTATTTTATTGACTTTGTTTCCTTTTATGCATTTTTTTCCTTTTCCCTCAATACCACATTAAACCTTCTTTCCCTTATTATTTAACTTTTTTTACCTATTTACGTTTTTTTAACAAATTTAAAGTAAAATATTTCTTCAAGATATTTTCTCAGTTTTTTAGACCAGGCCCTTTTTGATTTTTTGGTTCTGGCACTAACTCATTCACAAATTAACCTTTAATGTATTAATATGTTTAAATATTAATGTTTATAAGTAATGTCTAACTCTGAGCTAATCCCATTATTCACGGTCAAGTTAGACATTTCTTTCAAATTACTTTTTTAAAACACCACGTCTTACTACCCTTTCGAGTGGTAAACTTAGGTCCGGTGTCCACGAGCGACGTGCGTCATCTTTTCAGTCGCGTCATGTGACGCTGCTGCGCCTAAGCATTACTTTAATTCAAATTATGGGGTTCACACGAGACGTGCGGTCGGCAGGGTTATTATGACCAATCGACATAAAGTTAGTTGATATCGCTAATTAGCTTCACTTTCGAGGAAAAGATGGCGTTTGGGTTATTATGACCTCCACACTTTGTATCATCCGTTAGTCTTAGC
The DNA here is from genome assembly GCA_039000515.1 of Timema cristinae. Taxonomy (NCBI): domain Eukaryota; kingdom Metazoa; phylum Arthropoda; class Insecta; order Phasmatodea; family Timematidae; genus Timema; species Timema cristinae. Next base: position 11,194 of record JBCFYV010003934.1, read on the forward strand.
ATCGACTCCAGACATAATAAAATCAGTTTTCATCTACAGTTGGCAACACTTTTCCAATAAATATAACATTTTAAGAAGCTATAGGCAAGAAATTAGGTAAATTTATTTCAATAATGCTGGTATTCATGACTGAACATTATTCATTTGTTTTTATTTTCCCAAACAGCTGATCACAGTCACATTATTTCTAAGAAACATTTAACCTAGCTTATTATTATAATCAATATCTTGCATCATTTTGTTTGTCTAAGGTTGGAAACGAAACAATACTAGGCCTAAATTATTCAACACACACAACATATTTTAGTCAAAAAATTATAATGTGAAATATGCATCCAAATAATAATGTCACACGGGGAAATGAATTATATAAGACGTTGGCCAATAAAAAAACAAGGTTTTTGTAATATGTATGCTTTACGACCCAATGCTTTGTTATTAATAAATTTGTGTGGATACTGGAACAAGTGTAATATGTTGTGTGAAGATCTTAGAAAATAAAACTAGTTATATAATGTTGATGAAATCGTTCAAGAACTTCCAAAAGTTATGTTTATACTGAATATTTTCCACAACTTAATGTCAAAACAATGGGCAGTTATATCCAGTCAGCCTATTAAGTTAGCAATAAAGTGAACGAGAAAGTGGTTTGGATGGTTAAATATAATAAAATTCATAATTTATTTAAAGGGAATTCTTGAGGCTTTAGTTAAGTGACTAAGAATATAAGAATATTATATATCTTTATAATGAGTGTTTTTCAATTTATTCCCTTCGGGATAACTAGGTATGACTACTAATTATCACTTTTAGATAAATTTAGTAAATATTTTATGAAAAACCCTAAAACTAGACCAAACCGAAAGTAACACTAATCTAGGGGCCTATTTTGGTTATTTGCAATCCTGGCTGCAATATTTCATAGGCCTACTACTCACATTAATGTGGAAAGTAATTACTACTGTTTATACGAATCAGTTTAAATGGGGTTACATTATTAAAGTTTTGCTGAGGCATCTAAAACAGATTAGTCCTACGTCAACATGTTTTAGATTAATAGGGTATAGATAATAAGTTGTGAGTTATATAAGAAAAGTATTTGGATTTGTGTAGAGAGAGAGTGGGAAAACCTTTAGAAAAATAAAACCACTCATCACACCTAGCAAGGATTCAAATACCAACCACCCCACCATTAGAAAACTAGAGCAGAGAGACTAACGTATTTGTCCCTGTTGCCTCATGAGGTGGGTCAACATACTACTAACACCCCAAATATGATGAAGCCTAACTAACCTCCACTTACTATAAAAACAACAAACAATGAATCTCAATATTGGTATCTCCCAATTATTCGTAAGTTGATGCTCAATAATAATGTATTTTTATATTATGTTTCAAAGTAAATATTATTTTAACATTCAGTGTAGGCGCAAGGATTTTGAATTCACAAAGTGGTCGGCCATAATAACTTTTGACGCAAGGTCTAGCATCTCTCTGCTAACGGTCGCAAATTCGTCCTGCGTCGTGGTCATAATAACCATTTCTGGCGTCAAGTTGGCATAATTGTTGCGTCAAAACTAGTGAGACGGGTTTCTGCAAAACGCGGTGGTGACGTTACCGCTCAGCGTTCTGTCAGTACCTGTGATGACATAGAGCAGTGCACAAGAACTGCGTGCCTCATGGTGACGGTGATCAGTGTACAGTCAGAATGAAGGACGATAGAAACACATAACTCTTTTTTGTCCGTCTGTAAACTTTGAGGTTTACGGCCGCTTTGTTTGAAAATGTCTTGAAAGGCGTCTCTCACGCCACTCCCCGTCTAGGATGAAAGCGTACTCGCCAGGTCATCTTGATAAACACGTCGATGATGGTGAGCAAGTACACCGCACCTTCGTTATATTTTCCGAGACTTCACATATTGTTGAGATCGGCTTGACAGAGATCGTCAATGTTTGACACCACGTACCTGTTGCGTGGAAAAACTATTTTATCACCGGTTTGTTTAGGTAAAAGCGTCCTGCATATTAAGTCATTCTCGGACTTTGTCGCGATATTTCTTGGACAACTTTATGAGCAACGCCACCCCTGTAAACCCTGCAGGCTGAGAAGGGTCTAAGTAAATGTCGGCTAAACGAGCAATTAAGCTCGGAACGGCCGCCACCTATTACCGTCCACCTTTATCAGATTAAAGTAAAAATATATAATACATTACTAATTAAAACTTGAATCATAAAAACATGTGTGCATACACACATACGTAACTATTCACACCGTTTATTTTCAGAGTAGGCCAAAAACTGTGCATATAGCTAAAAAACAACTTCATATATAGCTATGCTCACTAACTTTCTCCTCACTTTACTATTCTTGCATATTTCTTTAGCTTCAACATCCAGACACAGAGTCATATGCGCTCTTTTATCCTTAAAACTTTTAATGTTTCTCTTTTCCACACCTTTATCTAGAAAATTTAACTACGTCTTATATGGCCTACTCCTTCCTTTAAATCCACACACGCTCTATCTTCATACATTATTTTTTTGCCACTCGATCAAAACTCATCCTCTCAACATTCCCAAACCAATTTACGTAACTTTGGTTAAACTTTTCAAATTAGTATTGTACTCTTTATTTGATAAATCTATTCAAACACTTTGTAATGATACCGTTTAATTAAAATGATTTCTAGTGAATTTAAATTTAGGTTGTGTCAATTTTATTTATTCTGACTATCTTGTTGCTGTTTTATTTCCGTACACGTGCAAGCAGGCTACAGTGAATAACATTCAGTTTGATTGTTTACAGCCCTCGCAATAATTAAAGAAAAAAATCTTGCACTGTAGGTGCGAGAAACAGAGCAATATGCTTCGTTTGTAAATTATATTGTTTTTGTGTTCTTTTTATAGAAGTAGTTTTACTTGTGTCCGTAAGAATTCATAGCTCCCGGGCACAATCTGAGTTTGAAGTCTGATAATTAGTGTTTGTTTTTACTTTTACTAGACAGAGTTGATAACTGTTGATTCGGGCTATGACGTGTGTATGCCAATATGGCAAATTCATTATGATCTATATATAAAGTGAATCCACTTTCAAACATGTACTTTGGTGACCTGGTGGTCTAGGGGTAAGGTGCCAGACTTCTATGCTGGCGGCCGGGGTTCAATCCTCGGTCCCGGCAAAGATTTATCTGATTACCAAACCCTTCCCTCACCTCTGACAAGACATCTTGTGAATGTGGGGAATGCCAGGCCTCCACCGTGGTTCGGATTCCACGTTAAACTGTAGGTCCTTCATTTCTTCTCACAATCACCCTACCATTACACATTAGCGTAAGTGCGTATAACCCGAATGGGTAGTAAGACGTGGTGCTAATAATAATAATAATAATAATAATAATAATAATAATAATAATAATAATAATAATAGTAATAAAACATGTACTTTATTCGACTATTAAACAAAAATCATTTCTGCAATTTCTAAATAAAAGTTATATCAAATAACATAGTAAAAATGTGTTTAAATTATAAGATATTTAAATCGCATATCAAAGGTACGTGTTGAAGATATCGTATCGCGACCAACTGAATAATGAGTGTAAGTAATAAACGTGAACATTCTAACGTTAAAGAGTATTGGACAGACTGTATACACAGTAAGTCACAAATGTTTGAAAGCGATTCTGTTATTTACCCGTATCAAAGGTAACGCTGACTAAACTTCAAGTTTTTTTGGTGTGTATTTCAATACGTATGAAAGGATCAGTACAGGTCACAAACAGGCTCACTTTGGAGTGGTTGTATATAATGGTTTCCCACTCTCCTGCCACACAACTGCAGATGACACAATACGAAACTTTGTAGGTCTCCAAACTCTTTTCTTGGCCCTTGAAGTTATAGCGCAAACTCCAGATTTACTGAATTTGACATTTTTCATTAAAAGAGAGACAACCTGATAGAGTTATTTAAGCACTTCCCTACAATAAGGAAATTTAACTTTATGTTATTTATTAAAACTTTATTTTAAACTTCTCTCTTTGGATGGTTTTATTAAAATAACTTTATTTTTGTTATTTAATAACTATATTCCCCTTTATCAACTTAGTGTTTCCACTTACAAATTAATAATTTTTATTTATTAATAGTAATTATTGCTTTTCTATAACATATCTCTATAAGAAAAACCTCTTTTCACTTTATGAGGTAATTGTACAATATTCGGGAGAAGGTCCTGTAAAGGCTGATAAAAACATAGGCCTATAAAAGGGACAGGCACAGGAAAGGTGGATAAAAGCATAGGCCTATAAAAAAGGACAGGTACAGGAAATGTGGATAGAAACATATAAAAGGGAAGAAAACAATATGACGTTTACAATGAAAGAAAACCACAGTTCACACTTTAGAAAGTACAATGGCAGCAATGTAAAGTGTGAACAGTGTTCTTCTTTTCATTGTAAAAGTCATATTTTGTCCGTCCCTTTTATTTATTTCTATCCACCAATTGCTTTTCTTTATAATTATTATCTGTTCGTCATTTTATGTATTTTTCAGTCCTGGTCTGTTAGGGTTTTACGACTATTGGCTAGCACTATAATAAAGGTAGTCGAAACTGAATTATTATTATAATTATTTGTATTAACTCAATAAAAATAGTATCAAAAGGAAACCCAAGGATTTTTTTGAAATTTGTTAAAAATAATGGTGTTCATAAAGTATTTCAGTTAAACTCAGAAATTAATGGCAAGATTATAACGGATCCTTTACTAATTGCAAATGTGTTTGGAACATACTTTAATTCTGTTAATAATTCAGCCTTACAAGTTCATGCTCTGGCCCGTTCTTGCAACTAATGTATGCTTGCATCTATGCCAAATTACACCCATGGGTGTCGTTAATTCTCTTAGAAAGTTGAATTCATCTAGATGTGCTGGGACAGATGGAATTCCAAGCTTTACTGTTAAAGGATTTTCCCATATATTTAATTATAGCGTATCAACGAAACTTTTCTCATAATATGGGCACAATCTATTATATTCCCTATTAATATTAATGGGACAAAACTATTTTTTTTAATATAGACCTATTATTTACTAAATATTATCTTTAAAGTCGTCAAGAAAATAATACAAGAGCATACTTTTCTACACCTAGAGAATAAACTCTCAGAAATTGTATATATCTCTATAAAAAAAAAAAATCTACCATCACAAATTTATGAGCATGTTGCCCTTAAAATCTCTTATCAAGGCCAGGTTGATGCTATTTATTTTGACCAAACTAAGCTTTTGACTTATATCATCATAGTATAAGTCTCTAAAACTTTGTAATTTTGGCCAATTCATTCCTATGTAGCATGGTTTATCATCTATTTGCTTATTTGATAATTAGCTATTAAAATAGACTAGCAAAGTTCTAACACATTTTTAGCTTCTTATGGTACAGACTAGGGTTCTAATTTAGGTCCTCTTCTCTATAATGTGTATATTGATGATATTGGTAGATGCTTAAACTCATTCAGTTATTTATTCTTAGTGGATACTATTTAAAGTTATTAAATCAATTGCAAATGGTATGGATTTACAAAACGACATAAATATTTTTACTCTACAATGTTTCCTTTAAAATGAAATGTTTATTAATAAATCTAAAACCAAATCCATATATTTTGCTGGTAAAACTAACACTATATTTTCACTTATAAATTGGCCAATGATAAATGTATTCTAAGCCTGTACAATGGCTTGGGCTTAAATATAAGCTTGAATATGTAAGTGTTGCTTGGGGGAATACAATCACATTAACTGACTCTGGGATTTTAAATTTTCAACGTAAATTTTTTGATTTCTTTATTAACAGGATTTATTATAACTATGAAAGAATTATAAAGCTTTTATGACTTTCTGTTTTTGATATTTTCAATAACATTGTTTGTAAATTGGCCCTTTATCATGTAGGTATTCATGTAGAACCAAACTCACTGAATTGTTTAAGGAACTCACTTATTATTAAACTTTTCAGTAATGGTTCTACCTCAAATATTTAAAATTATGTAAATTATTGGTATTCTTTTGTTATGATCTACTCTTCTATGCATTTAACATATTTATATTTATATTTAAATTTGATTGTTAATTCTATGCTATGAAATTATTACGATCCCTTGTACTTGTGAAACCTGTGTTGGCCTGTATGGATCTCGTGACTGTTGCCAAGCACTATAATAAAGAAAAATGAAAATGAATTAAAATTACTATTATTATTATTATTATTATTATTATTATTAGATTGAATTTTTCTTTTGCATACAATACAATTAATACGGGGCTGTGAATTACTAAATAAAGCACAATAAACGAATTTATCCAGCTATCTGACAATTTTATATAATAATAGCTATTGCACCAGCTGCGCTCGCATGTCAGTTTTAAAAACACTATCATCAAAACAATGATGTTTCTAATCCCATAGTTCTTAATTTCCCGTCCAGAGAAGAAATCACGTGAATTTTGTAGAGACAACCAAGATTAAAACTTAATAGCCGATAAAAGATGTTCCAACACCATATCTCAGATGGTAGAGGGTCTACTGAGCTAAGGGTCTCGAGTTCAATTCCTGCCGTGGCCAAAAAATATCTTTGTTGTGAAATGAGGGTTTCCCCCTTTTAGAGTGATAAATTAACGGTTGTATGTTGTGTCTGTTCTAGATTTAAGTTGACATATAATTCGTATTCTGATATACTCAGTCTGTTCAGAAAAGACCTAAAATAAATAAAATAGATAAAATACTTGTATTCAAAATCTAAAATTACAATGTAGTGTATTTATTTCTGTTTTAAGTTTAAAAACAGACAGCACATTTGTATTAATTGAAGGAAATAAAGTAACAAAACTGTAAACAACGATAGTGGAACTACTATCGGGAGCAGCAGCTACTAGTAGTAGTCCATGTGAGAGACATTCCCCGTGGAGAGCAGTGCCTGCCCCCTTCAGGGTTTGTCCTTGCGCTGTGTTGATGGTCATCGCATGAAAATACTTGATCGGAAATTGCATGCATTCAAACTGGAAGGACAGGTCTGATGTATTCTTGGTATCACGACTCATTTTTATCTCTTCAACCTGTCATGACAGTCACCTCTTTGATAGTTTTATAGAGTTTATCTTTAGGCCAATCTCATTACACACTTTAGGTGGGTTCAAATTACACAGCAACATTATGAGTGTTATTTTAAATGTAGAGTGGGGTTAAGTAAGCCGAATGGATTAAGGGAATTAAAAAATTAGACAGGGTAGTGCCTATAGACATCGTGTTATGGTGCTTCAAACTTGTCTAAAATATATTGGTTGATTATTATACTATTCTATTCATTTTTATATGATAAAATAATTAGCTTGCTCCTGAAACCACAGAAGAGGATAGTTTTGAAGTAAAGGTATATGGGAGTAATTCCTCAATATCCTCGACCACGAGGCATATCTGAAAGTTATTCAAGGACACCCCGTCTTCGTGCTCTGCGAAAACTCCATTGGGGAGTTTCAGTATATCGACCAATAAGTATATGTTTGGTCTTCTCACAGATGTTTGTTGACGGTGACATTTCCACAACATACCTTATGTACTGTACATTATTTAGGATACTTTCTTGAAGCCATTGGGAGAATTTTCAATAATCCCCTAGCTATATATATTTTTTAAATTATTATTTTAATCTCCCGTAATTTAATTATATTACTATATTAGCTAATTATTTTTAGAATCTTTTTTATGTATATTTGTGGGGTGCTAGTAATGGCCGTCTTGGCAGTACGTTCGTTTTTGTCTCTGTTACCCGAGGATCTTAACTATTTGAGGTGGTTCCCTGGTAGCTTACATCTTTGGAAAAAAAAAAATATTATATTAATCTTTGCATTGTTTTATTACGTAGCTTGTCTTGTATTCATGTTCTATCGTTGTTTCTTTTTTCGGCTTATTTTCACTTATTACAAATTTCTTTTATGGGATCCATCTTGATAAGTTAAGTAGTTCTCGAACCCGCCACACGAGATTGTTGCTAGGAGAGCGTTTCTGCCGCGTGATGGTAGAGTGAGAAAGAAGTTTATTTATTTATTTTTTCTGGTGGGTAGTTTATTTGACGAAGAAGAAGGCCAGAAATGTTTTTTATAATGGTTTTAGGGATCAGAATTTTATTATTGTTGTTGTTGTTAATTTTAGGATTTTTCACAATTTTGTATTCGTTTATAACAGGGATATTTTGGAAGGTTGGATATTTTGAGGGAATTTTTCCACCAATTTAGGGAAACTTTGGGGTAGTTCTCGGAATATGCGCGGCAAAGTGGCCCAGGTGGGAGGTGAGCGGAGGCTCCGTGGTGGAGCTCTGGAAATATTTTATTTTATGTAAAGAAGAACTTTCTAGTACTGGAGAATTTACTTAAATAAAACTAATATGGATGTGTGTGCATCAGTTTTACCAGAGGTGAAATTTTACCCTCCCCAGCATAGTCTTGTGGGGATATGTCCCTTTTCAACGAGGGATGCCTGTATATGGTGAGTTTGTTACATCTCTGGGAGAACAAAACGTTCCAGATTTTTAAAAATTTCATTTCAGTTTCCGAATTATCACTTCTCTCTCTTATATTGGGTGATTTCAAGACCCCATGTATAAAAAACTAAACAACTATTTAAACTATTTTTGGCCCTTTAAGGTACGGGGAGAACCGGAACCCCGATACTTCTCAGCTAGTCATCGTGGGAAATTGAGTCATTGTGGGAATATGATTATTTTTATTTTTTATTTATAATCCTTTTTTAACACTTAATTTATCCAATAAACATATAGTCTTATTTCTAGCAACCTGTATTTTAAAGGAAAGTATTTCTGTACATAATGTTGTAAGTTGTCTGGTCAAGCCGATAGGTAGGGAACCTGATTTAAAAATACTGGAGAAGTAAACAGAGTAAATAAATATTTTCTTCTCAAGTACAATATATAAACTTTGTCTTTATTAACTTATTTACAAATCATCATGTTTCTGGTTTTGAAATGCCTGTACATACTAGTACCCTCTAAGTAAGCTTAATATTTTTTCTATAATAGTTAAATTGTTCTTGTGATCTTTTTCTCAACCCTAGCCAAGGTATGTATGGGTGTGTGAACTGGAACAGCTTTATTTTCACAGGTAAGGTTGTTTATTTGATTAGGACATGTTAACTATGGTGTAGCCAAATATTCCTCCAAATACTACCAAGCAGAATTTCCCCGAGTCTGTATTTTTTAAATTTATTTTTCTTGCGCTCATTAATTAATAATTATGCATATTTAAAAAAACAAGGTCCTTTTATATATATAAAAGGACCTTGTTTTATGTGTATATATATATATATATATAAAAGGACCTTGTTTTATATATATATATATACATACATAAAAAGAGAGAGAGAGACCCGCGTAACACACATTTTATTAAACCATTAACCTCATCAGCACCTGTGACTCTCAGAATTACTGGTATAGTTTGTTGGAAGTTCACTGAGAAATATATGCTGACGAGTCTCCTTTGAACATATGAAACATATTTATGTCTTATGTGATATCGTACTTTCATTCCAAAATAATAAGAGATACTTCTGGAACCAATTTTTAAATGAAACTTTGCTTCGAAATGTTTCAGACGGTAATTTGGTAATTATAAAAATACAAAGGTAATTTTAATGTCGCATACGTTGTTCAGCCCCCTTTTAACAAAGTATCGGCTGTACCCGATGAATCTCCTGTAAAGGCAACACATCCCTCAAACCTGAGCTTAGCCAATAATGACACAATCGTACTTACAAAATTAATGTATTAGATGAAAGTGCACAGCCACACAACTCCATAGTATCGTGAAAATGGAATGATTGTCGATGATAACCGCTCAAGAACGGATCGTTACCGAGCAATTACCATCCATGGTATTTGAGATAGCCGTCATGTACGTTAATGTATCTCTTTGATATCTCTTATAGCTCTTAGGATAAGTTTTTGCTGCATGCATGGATACGATAGATTCAAAAGTACATATAGGCCATAGTTACACTTTCATGAAATTGTGGTTCGATGTTTGAATCTGGAATTCCCAAACCTATCACTGAATAGAGTTTTATTTATTCTTATATTGAAGCCATAAAAGTAACTACTCATGTTGCAATTCTAGCTTTTGTCACGACACACTGTACATAAATCTCTTTTATTGCCTCTAATGTCAATGCTCAGCTACCTGAAGACATAATTCATTTTTAAGTATCTTATGACATTTCTAGATAAATTCAACTTAATTTAAAAATACTGCATTAGAATCTATTAAGTAGTTCTCTAGTTAAAAGCAAACAAAGGAACAGAAACTATCCTATATAAGGATCTGTGCATTCAAAACAACAAACTAAACTAAAATATGATTTTTCTTTGGATTTAATATTGAAATGTAATTACTCTTTAGATTTGGCGATCAGGTTATACAGAAAAATAATCAATTCTATATTAAATAGAAGAATCCATAATTAATCACGCGTTTAGAGACAAAATCTTTAAAAAATAAATTTTATTTTATTCTCATTATCTACATATTATAAAAAATACTACATTGCAATCAGCTAAGCGGTTCCAAATATTTCAGACCACATACATACAAAGACACCTAATTACACTTTTTTTTATAAGTAATAGAGGTGGTAATCATGGCTAAGATACAATCTAGAGAAAGTGTAGGTACCGTTCATTTGCGTGAGAGGGTAAAACCATTAAAAAGAGGTGAGGTCAGGATTTTATCCCCGACCTTTCTGTAATTGGAAACAATAATGAGGACAAATGTGACATATTTGTCCTTGCACCAATCTGAGCTTGATACAAAGGATAAGCATAATACTAAATCGCATTATACATAAAAAAAACTGTTAAAAATGAAATTATACTAGTTATTTGATAGAACTATAGTGAAATAGAGTTTATAATCTTAATATATGTAACATAGTAAGGATTTGTAGTCGGGTGGTCAAGAGCTTTATCATCTACTTTCAGAAATTAAATTTTTTTCATAATATTTTTGGGGGATTTTCTATTCCAGGCAAACTTATTTTGTAAATCATAATTTACTGTAATATTATGCCTATGTTTTAAGCTCTTTTGTACCTAATGTAATAAAACGCCAGTTACCATTTTGATCAATAGTAATGGTACAGTCATTATTATAATAAAATAAAGTAAACTACTGTGTTAAGCAATCTAACAATATTTGAGCTTGTTTGTATTAACTGTAATTTTCTGATAGGGGCAACCGTATCTTTGTTTCTGTCTTGCTCTCAACACAGTCATGTTACCTTATTTAACTTTGTCTCACTCTTAAAGTAAATATTTGTCGGTTTTGAGGTCAGAGATCAGGTGCATTGGGACAAATTGAAAATCCTATATCCGTCACACATGAAAAACATCTGTTGGTCGCGTTTGGAAAACAACCAAAAAATATCTTGGCGTCACAGCTAGGAGCTTGGAGTTTTGTGTTTGTCAGATATAGTAGGACTGCGCTATATATAATCTTAGGGAGGATAATATAAAGGTCCAGTAGCCAACACCGCCAATAGGTCAATCAATATATGGGCCTTACATCCATCAAAATAGCGAGCATAATTTATGTTTAAACTAAAAGTCTCATATTTTAAACCACGTGCGAGTTTATAAAAGTACGGTATGATCTTAAAGTTATAGTGTAATTATATACCTATTATATCATTAGCATATTTAGCTTATTATATCATTAGCACATTTAGCTTCCTCTTACTTGAAAAATTGGGTGACCTGGTGGTCTAAGGGTAAGGTGTCAGACTTGTGCTGGGGTCCGGGGTTCAATCCTTGGTCCTGGCACAGATTTATCTGATTACCAAACCCTTCCTTCACATCTGACAAGACGTGTATTAATCACAACTTGTGAATGTGTGGAATGCCAGGCCTCCACCGTGGTTCGGATTCCACGTTAAACTGTAGGTCCTCCATTTCATCTCACAATAACCCTACCATTACACATTAGCGTAAGTGCGTGGCGCTAATATTAATACTTGGAAAATTAATTTTTCTTTTATATTTTATACCATGTCATTGATGCGGCGGCGAATTGTGTAATTTGACAGCAGAATATATTTTATTTCCTAACTCACACGTTCGACTAACATTATATCACGCATATCATCAGCATGAGCATGAGCATAAGATTATCTGCAATTGTATGTTCCTTTTTTTTATTTATCAACATGTAGCGTGACTCTGTGTGATGCCATTGATACTTTTGTTGATACATTAGCTTGTTTGAAAATTATTCCCTTTTGTTGTTGAAGCTCACTTAATTTGCGAAGAAAAAAAAATCCTTGATTTACTAACACAATCTAGATGTTAGGAATGCAAATGTATTTTTAATATACATGGCTGCATACTATCATTTGAACGAGTTTGACAATATATGACCCCACCCAGGCTTTGGATTACCACTCTCTTTGTTCAAGCAAGTGAAACCCAAATTAATATAACAGTAATCAGATTGTCTGCTAGCAAGATTCTTTTATTATTTACATTTTTCACAGCTTCAGTTTGTATTGGGAAAGCGCATTTCAAAAAATGATCCATTTCGATTAGATGGAAATGACAAAATTACTATTTATATGTATACTAGGGTGGTTTTAAAAAATCGATGTCGGATTTTTTTGGGGGAACCCCCTAAAATGTTTCATTTTGTTAGATTTTAAGATTGCCAAAGTTTGAGCACAATTGGAAGATGTTAACCCGTGCCACTGGGGCCTAAAAGTTTTGAAAATCTCGATTTTTTGGCAGTTTGGCGACTTCGGCGACCCATATCTCTGAAACGGCTAAAGCTATTTGCCCGTGTCATACATCAAATTAAAGGCCATACTGTTTTTAACATTTTATATTCTACACAATAAATACGCAACTAGTACTGAAACCGAAAAAATAGAGCCAATGTCCCTAAAAACGTGACTAGGTACCCCTGAGAGTGAAGATGCGTTATTTGTATTATTATTGCTTATTATGGACAAATACTTGTACTTTGGAATCCCATTTAATTTAAATATGTTTTCTATGGTATACCGTTAATTTTAGACCCACAACAATGTTGTTGTTTTTTATGTCAGGTATGTATCTACTTTTTCCTCATACTGTATCACTGGCGACCCCAAGCAGGTAAAACCAAACAAGTTTAACAATGTATTGGGTTACCCTACTACCTATTGTTATATTTTAAGTAGAAGACCAGGGGTTCAGAGTCTGTTATTAAAAAAAGAAAAGGATAGCTAGGTGGTTCTTGCTTTTATGATTTTGTTTCTTGGTCAGTTGAAAAGTATTCGCTGAACAGTGAAAGTCGTATTTTGTTCTACGTTAGTAGTGGGGGGTCGTTTCAAAACAGTCATTCATACATAAAACTGCCTATATGTAACATATTCGAGCATTTATATCGAAAACGGTCTATATTTGGGGGGTCGTTTCGTAACAGTCATTCATACATAAAACTGCCTATATGTAACATATTCAGAGCGTTTATATCGAAAACGGTCTATATTTGGTGTAGGTTTTTTTTTATTTATTGCTGGCATACGCCGGACATGTTGGTTGTTAATTAATTAATTGGTAGGATAGAGGCGTTGGAGTTATTATTGGTAGGATAGAGGTGTTTTTATTCATCAATTAGGGCGTTGTAGTTTATTTATGGGCATACAGTCCTTGACGTTGCGGCAGGAGGGCTCGGCACGAAGCTTGCGCTACGGCTGCCAGGCCTAGAATGAACATTGGTTATTCCTCCCTGTCCCGGAACAAGCAGCGTGAAACTTGCGCTATGGTGGTTGGTGGTAGTGTGTGGTAATTGGTTCCCGAGACCCCTCTCCTCCTTCACCACCCTGACGCCAGACTGCCGGGGCGACAAGTGACTTCGATAACC
>JBCFYV010003935.1:0-24933 GCA_039000515.1 Timema cristinae
GTGATATATTGTGAGGTATATAGCTTGGCGCTTTTCTCTGAAAAATAAGGAGTACAAAAGAGGAAGTCCCGTCTCAATAGTTGGGTACTTCGTAGCTTACTGGCTACAAACATTCATACAGACAGATAGACACAATCGACTGTAAAGACAGATTTAGAGTATGTAAAGATAAGTAGCATTACCAGTCCATACATCGAGTACAAGTGGCTTTGGTTGAATTATATAAAGAGTATGCCATAAACTCTCATTTGTGTATTTGTAAAAGTTGATTCGGTTTTCAAAGGTTAAGGTTTTTATTAATTTGTTTAAATAGACAGATGCATATTAGTTTTGGTTCCGATTTATATTAAAATTTCAGTCAACCATAAATTTGTGTCAAGTTTAATTTAATTCATAGATATTTTAATATCTCCTTTTGAACAATTTAAGGCAGCTTTACTTCATAGTCATTTTAAACGTTTACAAACACTTTTTAATAATATTTACTTGCAATAAAATGAAGACATCTGTTCCAGAGGGTGTTTTTTCCATAAATAATTCCTAGCTTTCACTTCAAATTCCATTCAAATTTTAGCATTCTCATTACTAATTAATTAATACAGCCCAAACATGTTATAACGAAACCAGAATAAAAAAATTAGACAACTAAATTAATAATATTTATGGTTTTCTGGATAAAATAATTATATTCTATGGCGTAGAGAGTATTTATTTATATTCACCTATAGATGCAATTATTAATCACCAATAATAACCGTTTATTAACATTAATTATATATAAATAGTTGTAATGTGCATATATACACTACTGACTGTGAAATAAACGGTTGGCTCACGATATTTATCTAAAATTTTTTGGAAGTTCATTTTAAATTATACTATAAATATAAATTATGAAGTGTAAGACTTGAGATAATATCAGAAAAGTTACTCGGATAAGGAAATGGGTGAGTGATGTAGACCCTTTGTGTCATGAAGACCAGAGACCCAAGTTGTGGTGGTCCAAACATTCATCACGGGAATTTTCCCTGTTAAGCTTCGATTAGAGTAGTAATAATAATAATAATAATAATAATAATAATAATAATAATAAATAATAATAATAATAATATTATAGATTGTTCATTATATAACACACAACGAAAATCATTAATATTTGTTTATTAGGATCATTTGGTGAATAAAGTGTGTAACTTGACGAATCTGCTAAGAAATGTATGCATAGTTAAGAAAATGATTGATCTTAGTGAGAGGTGAGTAGGCCTATGGTTGAAAAACTATTTGTTGCTTCACTTCAAGTATATGGATGGATTTTCATTTCTGTGTGAACAACCTACACAAAATTCACTCACTACCTAAATGAAATTTCATTCTTGGTTTTTATTTTTCCTTCCTAGAGACCACAACCACTAATAATTTAACAAACACAAATACACCAGAACAGTTATGTTCCTATTCGTTTCGGATTGCAATCGAAGACTAGCAAATAACAACATATGGCAACTTTCTACCCTTTCTCTCTGGTTCGACTATAAAAAAATAACTCTGAGAACAAATTATATTTGTTGTTATTTCATTGAAAGAAAGATAACAATGTTTATAATTGGCAATGAAAAGGTAAAAGTGCAGCATTGTGCGCTGTGACCAGTCGGCAGTCATCCTAGACACTATCTACTCTTCAAAGAACCTTTTAGTGAATATAAATAATTGTCTGTAAGTAATGTGGCATCCCAGAGCACGTATCTTGTCGTATAAATAGTGACATTTAAATGTAGTTGTTATTTTAATCGTGAATAAAGGTTCTTTAAATAGCGGATTTGCTATTTCTGTTACCACCACGCTGTTGAGAAAAGAATGAGATACTCCTTTTCTTTTAGTGACGAATGGTCTCGATTCCCCTCTCTCTCCAACACACTTGCTTTCAAGTTTGTTGAGATGTCATCAGAGACATCTAGCGATAAAGAGTTTTTTGTACCTTATAATAAAACCAATGGCAATGTTAGCTACCTATAAGGAGGCGTGGTTTAACTTGTATCCCCATCCTGATATTAACATATAGACAATACTTCTGAAAGCTTTGATTAGGTGGGGTGTAATGAAACAGTGAAAACCTACATAATCGTATTCTTGTTAAAAGTTTAGCAGTTATAATAAACCCAAACTAGGACTAAAAAAAATTAACAAATAATTGTATGCACAAATTAAAAATCAGAGAGAAAAAGAATTGTACTTAATTTTATAATATAAGAACTGTAATTTTCTTTGTAGCTGGTTCATGGCATCAAAGTTGTCCGAACAAATTCAAAATAGCCTCTTTTTTTACATCTCGAATTTAAAAATAACCTAAAGCCAACATGGCGACAGACCACACCGAGCGAAACCGTCAACTATTTTAATATAACCTAAAACCCAAAATGGCATCAGCCCGCAATCGAACAGTATCGTCCTCTACTCTCTGAAAATGGTAAATTGAACACTCCAAAAGAGTTATTAATAAAATAACATCCCTGATAAAATGATAACCTTAAAAGCTAGGTCCAATGAATGAGTAGCCAGTAATTTCAATCGATTATATGTATTATAGTTGTCTAAAAAATATCATAATATAAGTGAAATCGTTTAATATGTATTTTTACATATTCATAATCGAGAAAAGAGAATCACACATCGCCAGGAAACATAAATAAAATAATATGTACGGTTACAAAAAATCAATTATTAAAAAGAATTTCAGTTCATCAATGAACATAAATTAAATAAATGACACTACATATATGTTTAAAAAAATTAAAACCGGTAAAAACCTTTTGGAACTATTTGGAATTTAAAATAATCCCTTATTAGTAAACTACCTTAAATCTTAAGGTTAGGGTAAAAAAAAACATCCTAGGTACTGCTTTCAACATCTCCCTCAAGTGTGATGAAACTCAAACCTAATTGTTCAGCTTTATGGTCATAGGTAGACAGACAGACAGAAAAACATTAAAATGGACGTAGTTTTAAAATACAATTTTGGATTGTGTCACACGTATAAGTAGAGATTATCATAATCTCGAGGTTAAATGTTTTTAACGATTACAATATTTTATTTTGTTATTAGAAAGTAAATATTACTGAACAGCAAATTAAGTAAAAATATGCATTTGTTTAGAATTCAAACTCTCTAAAGATAAATATAATAAGTCTAGTAAATATAAATGAAATTGTGCAAAAATCTTAAAAAAAAATACATATTATACTTCTAGAGAAATTGAATATAATTTAGAAATAGTTTCAAATTTTACCTGAAATTTCTGCAACATTAACACTCACTGGTCATAAAAATAGATTAGTAAAACTGATAACACAATTGTTAGTATTTAATTGTTTCGCAAACAAATATAGGCAACATCCACAAATCGTTTATATAAAGTACCTCCGGATATATTATAACAATTTTAATTCTTTATGAGCGGAGTCTTTTGAAGCTAACGATTATTACTTTGGGGGTCTGTGCTATAAAATGTACGAGAGGGTCTAACATCACACAGTTGTCATCCACCATGAGTCTTAAATTGTTCGTTATCCTGACAGCACTTTTCATAACTATGTTGGTGTCTGGAACGTTTTCTTGCGCTGAACAGAGTGAACCGGTGAGTGAAATATTTCCCACTGATATTATAATATTATCATCAACTTTTAA
The DNA here is from genome assembly GCA_039000515.1 of Timema cristinae. Classification (NCBI taxonomy): domain Eukaryota; kingdom Metazoa; phylum Arthropoda; class Insecta; order Phasmatodea; family Timematidae; genus Timema; species Timema cristinae. Next base: position 3,683 of record JBCFYV010003935.1, read on the forward strand.
TTGGTATAATATATGTATGGTCAGCTGTATAGGATTGGCCAGTATGTGAGAATAAAGCCAGACTGTCAATATTGTTATGCAATAAGAGTAAAGTCCACCAAACTTTCCTTATGAGCACCCCAGTCCACTAAACTATCAGTGTTATCAACCCTGTAGGCAGCTCTGTCTTTGAACAAAAGTGTTCTTTCCACACACATATTTAATGCTGATATCCAAACTATACTTTTCTTTGAATCGAAAATATTCTACCACTAAGGTGATGAGAGATGATGTGATTACATTTTTATATCCTACATGTCAAAATATTCTACCACTAAGGTGATGAGAGATGATGTGATTACATTTTTATATCCTACATGTCAAAATATTCTACCACTAAGGTGATGAGAGATGATGTGATTACATTTTTATATCCTACATGTCAAAATATTCTACCACTAAGGTGATGAGAGATGATGTGATTACATTTTTGTATTCTACATGTCAAAATATTCTACCACTAAGGTGATGAGAGATGATGTGATTACATTTTTATATCCTACATGTCAAAATATTCTACCACTAAGGTGATGAGAGATGATGTGATTACATTTTTGTATCTGTAGATATATTCTTCGTGAGTTAATTATAAACATAGGTGGGTTGGTTAAACCAGATTAATTTATTGGATAAAAGCGATTTATGTTAGAACATTTCTTTTAAGAAACATTATTTAATAAGTATATTTATCTTGTATGTGGCTAACCACTTATTAAATCATAAATGACTATAGATTCATCCAGATTACATAATCTTGCTAGATTATTTGGCCAATTTAATTATTTAGCCTGCCATTGTTTGAGAAGTAGTTTTATTCTTATTTGGAATAAAATAGTTTTAAAAGTTGACACATTATTAGGTACTTTCACCATAAATGAACTGATAAGGCCGTCAATTCCGTACTAATTAATTAGCCCTTTGGTCAAGGCTATTAATTAAATACTATGTTTTATTTTTATTACTTGAATATATATAATATTTTATTATCACTTTTATATAATCATAAACCTTAACGTAAATAAGTATGTTGGTGTTTTCTGATATTATTATTACTATTATTTTTTAACAGTGTACCATGGACAATACTACGGCCTGCTGTGATGAATTACGTTGTCTAGAAACCTCTTGCGTTTTAATTTGGTAAGTGAACTAAAGTAGAATGTAATCTAAAATCTACAAACACTCGTATTTGTACAATTAAATGATACGGTGGACTGCACATAGTGCCTCGCTACTTTTCCTAGTAAATGTTGAGACTTATACTTAAAACTCGTAAGATATGGGAAACGATATAAAATAATTTTAATTTTATTTATAGATAATGTGGTGTGGGGATGAGATATCACATTTCACCAAAGAGTGCACATGAAGTAATTTACACTATTACGGAAACATAATTTTTATACCATGGAATTTCACCTCCCCTACAACAGAAAGCTATTTAAAATACTGTAATAAAATGTTCTTACCACTCAAAAAATATTGAGTTAATAGAAAAAGAATTATTTATAAGTAGTTTATTTTTAATATTCCTACAAATTTGTTGTGATTAGCTATTTCGTATCTTAAAGAGCAGCACAGAAATGATCCAAATTTGAAATTTCTGCTAACGGTACAAATTAAGTCTTTTTCTTGGTAAAATATTATTTATAATTGTAATAAATATTGACCGGTTTAATTTTTATAAATGGTCAAACAGAGCCTATAAGCGAATTTTAATCAAAATCCTTATAGCGGATTTTGAGAAGGTTGTTTATTTCTCTTTTTACAAACTACGCTTCATTTTAGGGTTGGATATTTATCTACAAAATCTACTTGAGGAAACTTCATTAAAACCCTAGATAACAAACTTTAGTCCGATTGGTAAAATGTTTTTCCTCTAAGTCAAGATTCAGACACAAAGACCCAAGACAGACAAATAAATAGTAAAACAATATAAATAAATTAGATAAGTGGGCCACGAAAGCTTGATAACCAGAAAAATCCCGATAAGGATTTTTTTTTGTCAGACATAACAATTTCTCTAACCACGGAGTGGCGAGAAATTAAAAAGTTGATGGAATATTTGGTTTTAAATATATATGAACATAATTTTTCCGATAAAACATCGCTATTATAAAGATTATTGCTATGTAATGTATTGGGAATATGTAAATTTTAGGATGATATTGATTTAGGTTAAATATTTTGGTTACTCAAAAAACTAACTAGATTAAAATACAACTTTCTGATATTCATAAAGTATTATCATCGCCCATAGTTAACTGCCAATACATTTATGTGTACAGTGATTTATTAAAATGAAGTGAACTAACACTTTTTTTAATATTGTTTCATAAAAAGTGATTGATTAAAATTTTATATCCTTTCACAAAGTTTTAAAAGAAGAAGTATTTATCTTGAATGAAACATCAACCATTACAAAATTAATATAGAATTGAAGAACACCTTGAATTATATTTAGTCTGATATTAAAAAGTACCTTATAGTAAAAAGTATGATAGTTAATCAATCAATAAACTATCACATAACGATGTGAGCTGATTGATTTGGACCAAATGTCTTATGCTAATATATATATTTTAGTAATGATCCAAAAACTTTAATTCTTGTTACTCAAAATATATAGGATGGTTTTTACTATCATAGATTTTGATTTATACTGAATAAGCGTTAACTCATACCTCATTACCGTTCAATTTATTTTTATTGAGAGCCCTAAGCACAATGAAAATGAAAATTGTTTTATTATTCAAACTAGAACTGAAACGGGTAATATACATTTCAAATTTTTCTTTATAATATAATCCAAGGAAATGCATTTTTGAATCCTTTAAATCAGTAGTATAATCCCTGTTAAAATAATTTATTTTGGGAAGATGTTTTTATATTTAAAAACCAAATAATCACTAAAGGCAAATGTATGTTTTCTATTGCACGCTCTTGTACACTATATTTGAATTGTTAGCACGCCTTTGTGTAGGGATCTTTCGTTTTTCAAATACAGCTCTAAAAATGATATGCCTAATCTAAAAATACTTTACCGAGATTTAAATCACAACCACCTGGATCTTGGAAAACCAGACAAGGCGAGATTATGATGAGTTCATTTATTAATGCAGAAATAATTATTTTCAAAAGTTGTTATATTTGATTAAATTATCAAATGTTAAGTAAGAAACACGAATATTAAGATTTTTTATATTATAATGATGTTAATTTAATAAAAAACTAAATACATCTAAATATTTAATACAATTTAAAAAATACATCATATACATTATTATTAAGTTTAACGGTAAATATTAAGTATACCGTTACAATTATTTGAAATGACATCGTAAAAATGGGAATAATTTTAATTACGTTATTCTTATTTTACTATCCTATACATTTATTTGTTTTGAAATAATTATGACCATCTTTGAACAATTTTTTATAGTGCATATAAACAATTATACAGTAAGTTCCATTTTTTCCGCGTTTTAAAAATAGAGAAGAAAATAAATATTCATATGCACATTATTTATACAAATAGATTTTAAGAGATGGATTAAATAGTCAAGCTATTATATTTGTTAGTTACGGTTTTAGCCGCATCTAAATCATCTTTAAATTGATAAATGACATCTGGATATGGGAAATGAAGCCGGGACCTTAGGTTTAGTATGATTATGATCTGCCCAATAATCTAACAAGGAGTCGTGCTGTTTCCGGAGTCATTTTTCACTGATATTTTAAGATATAGACTGTGATAGACGTGTAGAAATGTTCAGCTACATAATATGTGTAGTATATGTGAAATTAAATAAACATAAAGATTTAAACATCTTTATTAACTATCTTAAAACAATACAAGAAACAAACAAAAGTTTTTGTATCAATGTAAATTAGCTTAACCAGTTGATTTATCGATTAAAATTGAAACACTTATACTTATTTATTTGCTAGTAATTTTAATAAAACTACCTTTATTTGTTTTTCAGAACTGAATTGTTTTCTTCAAATGATTGGATAACGTCTACTCCTTCGAATGATGGATTTAATATATATTTTAGCCTGATTGTTTTAATATGTAAGCTAAACATATTTTGAACGATTAAAAATATTTAATATCTATTTTGTGTGTTATTTTGAATATTACTCACTAAACGTTGTGTAAAATAATGTCCGAAAGTTCCCCCGATTTTAAACATGTAAATTAAATGAATACCTTCGATATAGTGAAACAACTATCAAGCAATCGAAAACAATGTAGAGCTTATTGAAATATATGACAACAAACAATTTAAATGAATCATTATTCAGAGAGTTGCTAGCAAATAATTGGCATTCTATTCAAATTATTGTCTAATCAATATCTGAAAACTTTACAAGATTAATTAACTTTCTTGGATGAATAATTTATCACAATTTTAGATATTTGATTTTTATGATTGTTATTTATGTTGCCTTTGAACATTTCTCCTGGTCCCACCACGAATAAAAGCTGATCATTTAGACGGTCTGAAAAATCACTTTTTTTTTCTTTCACTCTAGACAAACACTGACATACCATTTTTATAAGATTTTGAGATACTTTTTTCTGCGTGAAAACACGCTTATTTATTTTATTTTTTAAGCACCAGCGGTACATTTTTATCCGCCAATACAATCCTTCACCTAACTGATTATAAGTTGTTTGGTATATATATTTTAAATTGAAACCATCCGACTGTGCACATATATTCAAATACTCTTTAAACTGGACTTTTTTAATTAACACCGCGGCCACTATTCCCACTACGAACTCAAGAAATTGATTATTGTTTCCTCTACATCTAAACATTTATAATTTACTTCAATGTGTAAGATATATTATATAACTATAATTGTTGTAAATAAATTATCCAAGTATACTTTTCACGGCGTGAGCCAGATTTCTAAACTTTTATTTTTTTGTAAGTAAATATTTCTAGTATACTTTTCGCGATATGAGATAAATTTGTAAAAAAAAAATTCAGTAATAACAATTATATCGCTTTTAGAAGGAGAGACAGAAATTTATATTTGTTGATATGCCAAAGGTCTCAGTGTTCTGTGACGTTGTCACAGACATAATGCAAACATGGACGATCTGGCTCACCTGATCTGGTCCCCTTTGACTGGGCTGGATCTCGACTTCATGAAACACGCACACTCAACTCCACTCAACATCACGCGGCTTACTGACCGCCCGTGGCTCGAGGCCCGATTAGAGCAAGACTCGGACAATTGAACATCAAGATGCGCTAACCCGTATGCGCCGACGGTTGTGTTCGAGTGAAACAAGACTCATCCACCGGCGCGTGATTTGAAATTATCACGAGAATAATCGAGACTTCTGCCGAAGCAACGTACACCCCTCTCCCTTCGTCCCAGTGTGATTCCCGCCGTTTGTGAACACGTGATTGACTTTGTACAGTATATAACGGCTGGACTGTGTAGTGATGTCACTCATTTCTCTGCACTCGATTAGGTGAAACACTTGTCTTAGATTTAGACGTAGATCGTTGTTCGACGTTTTCTAAATTATGTTTGGGTTAAATTCTTCAAAATTTAAGTTTCAACTTTAAATATAATTCATGATTACTAATAGCTATATTTCTCTGAGACTGCAGGATTTGCCTGTCAGCCATTATGGTTTATGCGCTTGCTTTTTCTTTGTACTTAACGTTGTGTCCGCCTCACGGACGGGTTGGAACTTTAGCATGTCGCCATCTTGGGGCGCTAATTATTTCTATTTAACATAGTTGTTCTGCTTGCTAAAAGTTTAAGATTTGTTACGATTGTGAATTTTTTTAAATTGTTACTCAACTCGGGGGGCGCGAGCCCGTGCACCCAGCACGTTGGTCATTATAATAATAATAATTAGATTAGACTAATTTGATTGGGATCTATTGTAACAGGTTAGGTTTAGGTAAATCATTTTCTCTGTCGCGCCTTACAATGGCAGTCTATTATAAAACTTCATTCTTATGTCAATATAGTGTCGGCATCGCCGGGTCGTGTAGACCTATACATATTACTTGTATTTAACTTTCCTGCTAGGCTAGTCGCCTTCTGCGAGGGTCAATTTAGTTATGACTACGTTGGTATTAATCATTCTGTTTTCTCTTAACGACTTGGGGTCTTGCCCCTTTATTTATTGTTTACTTCGGCCATTATCGGTCAGTCACTCGACTTTCCTAGAGTGCCTCGCTCTTGTATGTCTGCTAGTTGTTTGTAGAATAAAATAAACTCTCTTGTAACTTACCTACCTTTTATTTATTGTAATTTGAACCTATCAAATCATATGAAGGGGGGGTTACAAGAGAGAAGCTGCGCCACTCTGCTCTCGCAGAGTTGAGTGGGGCACTTAATAGGATATTAGGTATAGTTAGGAGAGAAAATAGGGTCCGCCTGTCTGCAGTATTGTTGGATGATTGATATTGTACTGATTCTTGTTTGTTTATGTTTCATGACTCCGTGACCATGGAGACCACTCCTGCAACTGCCATGTCCACCTTGACCACATCTAAGACTGCTGTCTACCGCCTGAGCCGGGACGAGTTGACAGCTGAGCTGACTTCAAGGGGCGTCTCCTTCCCTCCCAATGCTACTGTGGGTGAGCTCAGATCTAAGCTATGTGGGGAGATTAGCGGGACTGGGGAGGCTGAGACTGACTCGGGTATGGACAGGATTGAGGATGGGAATCCACCCCCTTTAGCGCCTACCGCTCCTCCTCCACCCCCTTCACTAGTTAAATGTCAGAACAAAGTACTTATGGAGATTATGAATCGGACCCCTGTTTGCGACGGTCAAGATCACGCTACTCTGTTTAAATTTATGGTTGAGATCAACAGAGCATATTGTCTAAAGTTAGCGAGTGATAGTGAATTTTTGATTCTGTGTTTGGCCAAAACTTCTGGTTTTTTAACCCAGTTGTTCTCCCGTGGGATTCAAAATGGTTTATCTTGGAGATCACTTACTGACCTCATTTTAGAAGCGCTGTTACCCAGTAGGGCTAGAGAAAGGTTATGTAAGGAAGTTATTCACAGGTTTCAATATCCCCACGAATCGTTGAGAGATTTTGTTTTATCTATCACAGAGGCAGCTCAAGTTCTCAATAGTGGTCTGGGGGAAAGTCAGATCGTTGATATTATTCTTGAGAATGTGTCGCCCCTCACCCGGCGACATTTTGTATTTACATGTAAGCCCTGTACGGTACTTGAACTTTTCTCTCTAGCATCTTCGATTGAAAACACCCTGCTCGCCGAACAGGAGTATTTAAGTGCGCATGCGCCGGCGGCATTAAACCGCAGACGCACGGGTTCAACTCCCGAACCTATGAATACGGCCTTGTCATTAGCGCCTGTACTACCGGGCGATCGCGATGCTAACACTCCTAGGGACAACTTCAGGCCTTCGGGTTCTGACAACCGTGCGCCCCGCGACCTCTCGCGCATGAGATGTTTTCGGTGTAGAAGACTGGGTCACGTACAGAGACAGTGTAGATCGGGAAACTTATAGGACGCGCTCGTAGTCGTGGTCCGGTCGTGCCCACTTGTATTAAACCACATGCTCCTACTCCTGTAGTTCAGATCCAGGTAGCCCAAAAGGATTGTGTTGCTCTTTTAGATACTGGAGCCAGTCACTCATTTATATGCCGTGAGTTCTTGCGCCAGTTAGAGGGTAAAACAAAAATCGATTATAGGTCGATAGGTCCTAAGATTTACGCCGTGGCTAATGGGCAGACTATCTTGGTCGATTGTAAAGTAGTGCTCTCTATTAAGATAGAAAGATTAGCCTGGAAACGTCCATTCTTTGTTATGCCAGAACTTCCCTTTGATGTTATTCTAGGGACTGACTTCATGTTCGAGACTGGAGTCAAACTTGACCTGAGACGCTTAGGAATATCTTTTAGTTTTGAACCTAGTTTGTTTATTCCGTTTTGTGTTGGGCACCATCCTCGCAGGTTGTTCCCCATTGTCGAGGAACGTGAAGCGATAGATCGTTTGATAGCTCGATTCCCTGACGTCATCACTGACAGATGGGGCAAGTGCGACATTTTGCCGTACGACATTGTGGCGCAGGACCACATTCCTGTTAGATCTGGTCCCTACTCCTGTGCACCCCCCAAACTCGAGATATTTAGAAATCTTATCATGGACTTGGAACGAAAGGAGGTTATTCGTCCCTCCAAATCCCCATACGCAAGTCCTGCGTTCATTATTCCCAGGAAAGGTCATGGGCATCGCTTGATTGTCGATTATAGAAAGCTTAATAAAAAAATAGTGTTCGACCCATACCCCATGCCTAGCATAGAGTCCGCCTTCCAACATCTTGGCGGAGCCAAATATTACAGCTTGATTGACCTTAATGCGAGCTTTCTGCAATGTGCTCTCTCAGAGTCGTCTAAGAAATTTACCGCGTTTATCACCCCCTGGCAAGTCTACGAATTCAACCGAGTGCCGTTAGGGATAAGTTGCGGGGGGCAAGCGTTGAGTAGAGTCTTAGACCATATTTTGGCGGACCTGAAATACAAATTCGTGTTTAACTACCTTGATGATATCTGCGTTTACAGCAAATCCTTTGATGACCATTTGCGTCATGTTGAGGTAGTGTTGAGGCGCCTGCGCGAGGCTGGGTTGACTGTAAACCCGGAGAAAGTCACATGGGCGAAGAGATCTATCCCATATCTTGGCTATATCATTTCTGAGGGTAACCTGCTCGTTGACCCGGATCGGGTTAAGCCTATCTTGGATTTTCCCGCCCCAAAAAACATAAAAGGGGTATTACGGTTTCTAGGTATGTGCGCCTACTACGCTAGGTTCATCCCGAACTTCTCTGACTTAGCCAACCCCCTTAACTCCTTGAAGAAAAAGGGTGCCACCTTTATTTGGGGTTCTGCTCAACAGCAGGCTTTTGTTGCGCTTAAGCGCCACCTAGTGTCGCCAGCCGTGCTACGCATGCCTGACTTTTCTCTGCCTTTCCAACTACATGTTGATGCCTCCTCTGTAGTGCTAGGGGCGGTTCTCTCTCAAACGACTTCTGAGGGAAGTAGACCTGTAGCTTTCGCCAGCAGAACTTTGAGCCCTGCCGAAAGAAAGTATAGCATATATGAAAAGGAATGTCTCAGCTGTGTCTTCGGCATCGACAAGTTCGCTGACTATCTAGAGCTTCGCCAGTTTGAGTTGTACACTGACAACATGGCCCTCAGCTGGATGTGGAATCACCCGAAACAACTAGGGAATATTGGACGGTGGGTTTGGAAGCTATCCAGGATTAAGTTTACTACCCATCACGTTGCTGGGAAGCTTAATGTTGTCGCTGACGCATTGTCTAGGATGTGTGAGGATAAGGAACCTGTAGGAGAATGTAAGGAGGATGGCTCGTTATTTGTTATCCATACGATTCCCGAATCCTTTATCTCAATCAAAGACCATCAGTTGATGGATCCGTCTTGCAGACAGATCGTTGACAGGATCAAGCGTGGAGAGAGGATTGGGAACTACGAGATTTTTAAAGACCTCTTAGTAGTTCGTGCCAAGGGTAGGATAAGATATTTTGTGCCAGAGAAACTTAGGCCTATGTTACTTAAATATTTCCACGACTCCCTTTTTGGCGGCCATTGCGGTGTCCTTAAGACCGAACGCAAGATTTCTAAGGAATTTTTTTGGCCCTTAATGCCTAGAGACGTTAGAGATTGGGTGCGCAAATGTGAGCCGTGTCAATTGGCCAAACCGGCGCGTAATTCTAAAATAGGGTTTCACTCCGCGGATGTTGCTAAGCAACCGTGGGAGAAAGTTTTTGTTGATTTCGTCGGCCCCCTTACCCGCTCTACCCAAGGGAACACCTCTATACTCGTTGCCATGGACGCCTTCTCTAAATTCGTCATACTCATCCCCCTAAGGAACATGAAGGCAAGGACGACTGTTAATGCTCTGTGCAGGCGTGTTTGGGCGATTTTAGGGACCCCAAGGGTCATAGTAAGTGATAATGGACCGTGTTTCCGTTCTAAAGCTTTCGGAGATATGTGTTTTTCGTGGGGGATAAGACACGTTACCACTAGCCCGTACAACCCATCGCCGAACCATGTAGAAAGGTTTAATCGTAACCTAAACGTTGCCCTGACGATCTTTCACCACCTGGATCACACCCACTGGGACCAGGACTTAGACGTTTTGAACATTGCTTTTAACGCCGCTTTCCATGAGTCAGTCAAAGCCACTCCTTCCTCTATCCTCCTCAATAGGGACCTGAACCACCCATTATTGTTTAACTGGGATATTGACCCGCTCCTTAATGACGCAGGTGATTGTTCTTATGAAAAGAAATGTGAGGTAGCTTTTTCTAACCTCCTGAAGTCCCAAAGGAAGGTTGCCGCCACCTATAACCGAGGGCGTATCCCTGTCCCATTTAAACTTGGGGACGTTGTTGTGTGCAAGTGTTTTCCTCTTAGCTCAGCTGCTGACAAGTCTTCGGCGAAGATGGCGTATAAGTGGAGTGGTCCCTGGTCAATTGAAAGATTTCTTACACCTGTTTCGGTATTGTTAAAAGAAGTATCCGACCCATCTTTGACACGTAGAGCACATGTCAGCCACCTAAAGGCTGCAGGGAAATGAGTCAATTGACCCCGTGCTGTGTGTCGTCTGTTTGCTTAAGTGTACCTTTGTAATTTAATTTTGCGTTCTTAAGTGCATGTTTCTAGGTATTCTATATTGTTATATATATAATTTATATAAGGGAAGGGGTACCACCCCTGGTATTGTTAGGATAAATTTGTAGTACTGTAGGGCCTAGGTATGACTTTGGGCAGAAACTTGTGTTGGACTGTTTATAATAAAGCGTGTGTCGGGTCCAAAGTACATGGTGCAGAACGTTCGCCCCACCGACTGGACTACCTCTAAGTGCGTGTGAAGCGGCAAACCCACCTTTCCTCATTCGTGGAAAGTCGTCGCTAAACAGAGTTGTGGGTATCTCTGTGACTCGTGCAGGTAGACAATGTTAGTGCTACGAAACTGCCACAGTAACTTTCAAGGATGGCTGCGCTAACTGATAAACTTTACAATTGGATGTGGTGTTCACGTGTAAACTTTTGTTCTCAGAAACTTCACCTATTCGGCCTTGCGTCCCCCCCTTTTTTGCCCTGCCCTTTCCTTCCCCTCCTTTGTTCCTGTTCACTCATCGGCAGTCAATGATCGCCCAGCTGGGCGTGGCGATGAAGCTTCCCTGGTGGTTAAAGCGGGCCACCTTACGAGCATATGCTGTCTCCCTGTCAACCCGGGATGACGGTGTGTTGGAGTGAGCGTGTGAAGCAGAGGTCAACCCCCGGAGTCCAGTTATTCGTCATGGTTTGTACAACTTAAGAGTCAGTTCAAATAATGTGTCAATCTGGAGTATATTAGCTTTGACTTTTGAATCTTCATGGAACATTGAAACTCAACAAGGTTCTTTGGCTTAGGGGCATTCACAGGGCTACCACCCGTTGCTTCAAAGGACTCGGGGTTCATGACATCCACAGGGTGAGAGGGTCGTTGGCAACACTTTCAAAATCGGGTTGTTGAGACATAACATTTTCCACAGTGAAGCATCTGACCTCCACATCCGAAATGGCTCTACATTGCCACACCACGTCCGTGACACATGGGTAGCGGCGTGGGAGGGGGGAAAGAGAAAGGAAGTATAAGAGGGTATGACGAGATGCAGGGAACTGAAAGGAGGGTCTACTCGCATTCAATGGTACGCTGCCGTTGGGAAAGGTCGTGCTGCCGCGGACTACACGTTTCCTCGCAAGTAGGGTTTGGCGAAGGGGGGAAGTGAAGGTGGTGTCTTACGCGCTCTTTACCCGACCGGCTGTTCAGCAGTCATACTCTATACTCTGCTCCCGGACAGAGAGGATGCTCACTAGTGATTCCGCCCAGTGCCGTGGACCGCATGCCAATAAAAAAAAACTCCAAAGCCCGTTGCAATACTACCCAGACATAAAAACCGATGAATAAAAACCCATTGATCACAAATAAAATAAAGCAAAGAGTATACTTAAATAACCAATGAGAACAAATAAAAAAGCAATGACTATACATAAATAACAAATGAGCATACAAAATAACCAATTAGCACAAATAAAAAACAAGTTTGGAACACTGGAAAGTGGTCATGAGGAGGAGGTGGGTCGGGAGGACGGGAAGGGAGAGGGAAAAACAACAGCATATCCGATAGCGAGGAGGCGTGGTCACTTGATCAAATTCAGCCAATCAGAGCGCTGTACCCATAAGTCGTGCTAGGTAGTGTAAACTTCAAAATGAAAAAAAAAATCTAAGTTGGTCCACAACTTTAAGTGTTAATACACTTTGAAGGAGAACACTGTAATGCATTCAATATGGTGTATTTATAGATGGTGGTTGCTGAGACCGGGTATACCCTTCTGAAATCATGTGTGTAGACCAACCCTGCCAACTCTAGTGCTTTAAACAAGCAATATATTTTACATAATCCACCCCACTAGTATTAGGCTTGGCATTATCAGTATGGAGCACGTGTTTGACAATAGATGTTACTGGTAGGTTACTTCTCACCCGAAAATGTCCTGGTATTTTTTCAAAACTTACTCAAGTTTCTTCCTTTGTACAGCAGTAAGATGATCCAATTTCTCAGAGAAATAGGTATTAATATTCCGGTAATCCAATAGTGTACCGATTAGAGAGATATTTATACTCATGACGTCTGAGAGGCAGGCTATCTTCTTAACAAAATATTTTTTTCACTTTTTGAGAAATTACATATTTTAAACTAGCCAACCTATTATGTAGCTCTTATTATTTCTTTCATTTTTATATTTTTTTAACACTCCACCCTCTTAGTGTATTTTGTTTACCTCTGTGTGTCTCATCTTGGAGCTCTGACGGTAGGCAGCCTTCGAAGACCCAAGTTCTCTTCCAAGATGAGTGACAGTGTGATAAAGGAGCAGGTTGCCGCGAAATCACTCCTATTATCTTAATCTCACTCTCAATCAGAAAGCCGGCGCATATTCAATATTTACTTTAAGGCCCAGTGGCTACCCCGAAATATATTTACATAACTTCGCCCCAAGATTGTATTCGTACATACGATTATATATAATTATAGACTATTGAAGTTATTTCCTTCATGTGACATGGATTTAATTTTTTTTAACTGACACTATCTAGCATGTTGAACGCCGACGGGCTAACAGGAGCCTACACAAAGCTGCCATAGTATAGTAACGATGTCAACAAGGTCCTATAGCGGCGCATCAAAGTTTCCCTAACAGCACCATCGAGTGCATATAGTTGGGATAATGACGTCACCCTCGCTGAAGCCGGCATGATATAAGGAGGAGCCTTGCGACTCTGGGCAATGCTCGGCTTCCAGTGGGGAAGATACAATGATTCTTCAGGGCGCCACATGTTATCGTGTTGAGTGTTATTGTATCCTATGTCGGATCACAAACGAGAGCCTATTAGAGGCTGGTGCTTGTGTTGTAAATATGTATTGAGTAATTGCTTTAAGCATGTATCTGTGATATGTGTTACAAAAATTAAACGCCTAACAAACAAACAACAATGATTCTAGTTATTGAAATATTTTTCTCTACCAGGTTCATACTAAAAATTGTATATATTTTGAATATGATATTTATAAAATTAAAATTAAAGACATTAAAGTGTGTGTACTACTTCGTTTATATCCTAAATAGCTCGATTTTTTAATAAATCCTACACTATATATATATATATATATATATATTATAATAAAAGTCTTAACTTGATTACTCTATATTTGTAGTTAAGGCTGTTACATTGGGAAGACGTTTTACGCGTTTGGGAATCACACATTTTTTAAGAAGGGGTTTTATATTTTTAAATATGGTTTACACCCAACTGTAGGCGAACGCTATACACTGGTCCCCATCTAGCTATAAAGTTTAAATTTTAAGTTTAAATCTTTTTTAGAAATTCAACTACGCTTTACACCAATATTTGTACTTCTGAGATTAAACTAAAGTAGAACTATCCATCCTATATTAAATAAAGTTACGTTTTAATAGGGTCACAAGAGAAAATTTGAGGCAAATGAGCGATTGTTTTTAAGATTTTATATATGTTACAAAACTGTTTTATATTTAAGTTGAAAGTTTAAACTCTTTAACTGGTCAAAACTTAATACTAAATTTTGTTGAAAACCTTTTTAAGAAATATCAAACCACCTCGCAAATAATCCAGAATTTCGAAACCGCTTTAACGCTTACAGTGCTCCCCCATGTAACACCCTTAAACCTATATTCTCAAAAAACACTTCCTTCTTAGTGCTAAGTTTTAAAATGAAAAGTAGCATGAGCTATTGCTTCAACTAACAGTTATTTCGTACTCAATAATCCCCAAATTACTCTCTACTAGAATTTCTGGCTGTATTAAAGTTTCCTGTCGTAATTACTTGAAAGATTTCCTGTATGGACATTATAATTTACAACATAAATAACAATCATAAAAATCAAATATCTAAAATTGTGATAAATTATTCATCCAAGAAAGTTAATTAATCTTGTAAAGTTTTCAGATATTGATTAGACAATAATTTGAATAGAATGCCAATTATTTGCTAGCAACTCTCTGAATAATGATTCATTTAAATTGTTTGTTGTCATATATTTCAATAAGCTCTACATTGTTTTCGATTGCTTGATAGTTGTTTCACTATATCGAAGGTATTCATTTAATTTACATGTTTAAAATCGGGGGAACTTTCGGACATTATTTTACACAACGTTTAGTGAGTAATATTCAAAATAACACACAAAATAGATATTAAATATTTTTAATCGTTCAAAATATGTTTAGCTTACATATTAAAACAATCAGGCTAAAATATATATTAAATCCATCATTCGAAGGAGTAGACGTTATCCAATCATTTGAAGAAAACAATTCAGTTCTGAAAAACAAATAAAGGTAGTTTTATTAAAATTACTAGCAAATAAATAAGTATAAGTGTTTCAATTTTAATCGATAAATCAACTGGTTAAGCTAATTTACATTGATACAAAAACTTTTGTTTGTTTCTTGTATTGTTTTAAGATAGTTAATAAAGATGTTTAAATCTTTATGTTTATTTAATTTCACATATACTACACATATTATGTAGCTGAACATTTCTACACGTCTATCACAGTCTATATCTTAAAATATCAGTGAAAAATGACTCCGGAAACAGCACGACTCCTTGTTAGATTATTGGGCAGATCATAATCATACTAAACCTAAGGTCCCGGCTTCATTTCCCATATCCAGATGTCATTTATCAATTTAAAGATGATTTAGATGCGGCTAAAACCGTAACTAACAAATATAATAGCTTGACTATTTAATCCATCTCTTAAAATCTATTTGTATAAATAATGTGCATATGAATATTTATTTTCTTCTCTATTTTTAAAACGCGGAAAAAATGGAACTTACTGTATAATTGTTTATATGCACTATAAAAAATTGTTCAAAGATGGTCATAATTATTTCAAAACAAATAAATGTATAGGATAGTAAAATAAGAATAACGTAATTAAAATTATTCCCATTTTTACGATGTCATTTCAAATAATTGTAACGGTATACTTAATATTTACCGTTAAACTTAATAATAATGTATATGATGTATTTTTTAAATTGTATTAAATATTTAGATGTATTTAGTTTTTTATTAAATTAACATCATTATAATATAAAAAATCTTAATATTCGTGTTTCTTACTTAACATTTGATAATTTAATCAAATATAACAACTTTTGAAAATAATTATTTCTGCATTAATAAATGAACTCATCATAATCTCGCCTTGTCTGGTTTTCCAAGATCCAGGTGGTTGTGATTTAAATCTCGGTAAAGTATTTTTAGATTAGGCATATCATTTTTAGAGCTGTATTTGAAAAACGAAAGATCCCTACACAAAGGCGTGCTAACAATTCAAATATAGTGTACAAGAGCGTGCAATAGAAAACATACATTTGCCTTTAGTGATTATTTGGTTTTTAAATATAAAAACATCTTCCCAAAATAAATTATTTTAACAGGGATTATACTACTGGTTTAAAGGATTCAAAAATGCATTTCCTTGGATTATATTATAAAGAAAAATTTGAAATGTATATTACCCGTTTCAGTTCTAGTTTGAATAATAAAACAATTTTCATTTTCATTGTGCTTAGGGCTCTCAATAAAAATAAATTGAACGGTAATGAGGTTATGAGTTAACGCTTATTCAGTATAAATCAAAATCTATGATAGTAAAAACCATCCTATATATTTTGAGTAACAAGAATTAAAGTTTTTGGATCATTACTAAAATATATATATTAGCATAAGACATTTGGTCCAAATCAATCAGCTCACATCGTTATGTGATAGTTTATTGATTGATTAACTATCATACTTTTTACTATAAGGTACTTTTTAATATCAGACTAAATATAATTCAAGGTGTTCTTCAATTCTATATTAATTTTGTAATGGTTGATGTTTCATTCAAGATAAATACTTCTTCTTTTAAAACTTTGTGAAAGGATATAAAATTTTAATCAATCACTTTTTATGAAACAATATTAAAAAAAGTGTTAGTTCATTTCATTTTAATAAATCACTGTACACATAAATGTATTGGCAGTTAACTATGGGCGATGATAATACTTTATGAATATCAGAAAGTTGTATTTTAATCTAGTTAGTTTTTTGAGTAACCAAAATATTTAACCTAAATCAATATCATCCTAAAATTTACATATTCCCAATACATTACATAGCAATAATCTTTATAATAGCGATGTTTTATCGGAAAAATTATGTTCATATATATTTAAAACCAAATATTCCATCAACTTTTTAATTTCTCGCCACTCCGTGGTTAGAGAAATTGTTATGTCTGACAAAAAAAAATCCTTATCGGGATTTTTCTGGTTATCAAGCTTTCGTGGCCCACTTATCTAATTTATTTATATTGTTTTACTATTTATTTGTCTGTCTTGGGTCTTTGTGTCTGAATCTTGACTTAGAGGAAAAACATTTTACCAATCGGACTAAAGTTTGTTATCTAGGGTTTTAATGAAGTTTCCTCAAGTAGATTTTGTAGATAAATATCCAACCCTAAAATGAAGCGTAGTTTGTAAAAAGAGAAATAAACAACCTTCTCAAAATCCGCTATAAGGATTTTGATTAAAATTCGCTTATAGGCTCTGTTTGACCATTTATAAAAATTAAACCGGTCAATATTTATTACAATTATAAATAATATTTTACCAAGAAAAAGACTTAATTTGTACCGTTAGCAGAAATTTCAAATTTGGATCATTTCTGTGCTGCTCTTTAAGATACGAAATAGCTAATCACAACAAATTTGTAGGAATATTAAAAATAAACTACTTATAAATAATTCTTTTTCTATTAACTCAATATTTTTTGAGTGGTAAGAACATTTTATTACAGTATTTTAAATAGCTTTCTGTTGTAGGGGAGGTGAAATTCCATGGTATAAAAAATTATGTTTCCGTAATAGTGTAAATTACTTCATGTGCACTCTTTGGTGAAATGTGATATCTCATCCCCACACCACATTATCTATAAATAAAATTAAAATTATTTTATATCGTTTCCCATATCTTACGAGTTTTAAGTATAAGTCTCAACATTTACTAGGAAAAGTAGCGAGGCACTATGTGCAGTCCACCGTATCATTTAATTGTACAAATACGAGTGTTTGTAGATTTTAGATTACTTTCTACTTTAGTTCACTTACCAAATTAAAACGCAAGAGGTTTCTAGACAACGTAATTCATCACAGCAGGCCGTAGTATTGTCCATGGTACACTGTTAAAAAATAATAGTAATAATAATATCAGAAAACACCAACATACTTATTTACGTTAAGGTTTATGATTATATAAAAGTGATAATAAAATATTATATATATTCAAGTAATAAAAATAAAACATAGTATTTAATTAATAGCCTTGACCAAAGGGCTAATTAATTAGTACGGAATTGACGGCCTTATCAGTTCATTTATGGTGAAAGTACCTAATAATGTGTCAACTTTTAAAACTATTTTATTCCAAATAAGAATAAAACTACTTCTCAAACAATGGCAGGCTAAATAATTAAATTGGCCAAATAATCTAGCAAGATTATGTAATCTGGATGAATCTATAGTCATTTATGATTTAATAAGTGGTTAGCCACATACAAGATAAATATACTTATTAAATAATGTTTCTTAAAAGAAATGTTCTAACATAAATCGCTTTTATCCAATAAATTAATCTGGTTTAACCAACCCACCTATGTTTATAATTAACTCACGAAGAATATATCTACAGATACAAAAATGTAATCACATCATCTCTCATCACCTTAGTGGTAGAATATTTTGACATGTAGGATATAAAAATGTAATCACATCATCTCTCATCACCTTAGTGGTAGAATATTTTGACATGTAGAATACAAAAATGTAATCACATCATCTCTCATCACCTTAGTGGTAGAATATTTTGACATGTAGGATATAAAAATGTAATCACATCATCTCTCATCACCTTAGTGGTAGAATATTTTGACATGTAGGATATAAAAATGTAATCACATCATCTCTCATCACCTTAGTGGTAGAATATTTTGACATGTAGGATATAAAAATGTAATCACATCATCTCTCATCACCTTAGTGGTAGAATATTTTCGATTCAAAGAAAAGTATAGTTTGGATATCAGCATTAAATATGTGTGTGGAAAGAACACTTTTGTTCAAAGACAGAGCTGCCTACAGGGTTGATAACACTGATAGTTTAGTGGACTGGGGTGCTCATAAGGAAAGTTTGGTGGACTTTACTCTTATTGCATAACAATATTGACAGTCTGGCTTTATTCTCACATACTGGCCAATCCTATACAGCTGACCATACATATATTATACCAATTAAAAGTTGATGATAATATTATAATATCAGTGGAAATATTTCACTCACCGGTTCACTCTGTTCAGCGCAAGAAAACGTTCCAGACACCAACATAGTTATGAAAAGTGCTGTCAGGATAACGAACAATTTAAGACTCATGGTGGATGACAACTGTGTGATGTTAGACCCTCTCGTACATTTTATAGCACAGACCCCCAAAGTAATAATCGTTAGCTTCAAAAGACTCCGCTCATAAAGAATTAAAATTGTTATAATATATCCGGAGGTACTTTATATAAACGATTTGTGGATGTTGCCTATATTTGTTTGCGAAACAATTAAATACTAACAATTGTGTTATCAGTTTTACTAATCTATTTTTATGACCAGTGAGTGTTAATGTTGCAGAAATTTCAGGTAAAATTTGAAACTATTTCTAAATTATATTCAATCACTCTAGAAGTATAATATGTATTTTTTTTTAAGATTTTTGCACAATTTCATTTATATTTACGAGACTTATTATATTTATCTTTAGAGAGTTTGAATTCTAAACAAATGCATATTTTTACTTAATTTGCTGTTCAGTAATATTTACTTTCTAATAACAAAATAAAATATTGTAATCGTTAAAAACATTTAACCTCGAGATTATGATAATCTCTACTTATACGTGTGACACAATCCAAAATTGTATTTTAAAACTACGTCCATTTTAATGTTTTTCTGTCTGTCTGTCTACCTATGACCATAAAGCTGAACAATTAGGTTTGAGTTTCATCACACTTGAGGGAGATGTTGAAAGCAGTACCTAGGATGTTTTTTTTTACCCTAACCTTAAGATTTAAGGTAGTTTACTAATAAGGGATTATTTTAAATTCCAAATAGTTCCAAAAGGTTTTTACCGGTTTTAATTTTTTTAAACATATATGTAGTGTCATTTATTTAATTTATGTTCATTGATGAACTGAAATTCTTTTTAATAATTGATTTTTTGTAACCGTACATATTATTTTATTTATGTTTCCTGGCGATGTGTGATTCTCTTTTCTCGATTATGAATATGTAAAAATACATATTAAACGATTTCACTTATATTAATGATATTTTTTAGACAACTATAATACATATAATCGATTGAAATTACTGGCTACTCATTCATTGGACCTAGCTTTTAAGGTTATCATTTTATCAGGATGTTATTTTATTAATAACTCTTTTGGAGTGTTCAATTTACCATTTTCAGAGAGTAGAGGACGATACTGTTCGATTGCGGGCTGATGCCATTTTGGGTTTTAGGTTATATTAAAATAGTTGACGGTTTCGCTCGGTGTGGTCTGTCGCCATGTTGGCTTTAGGTTATTTTTAAATTCGAGATGTAAAAAAAGAGGCTATTTTGAATTTGTTCGGACAACTTTGATGCCATGAACCAGCTACAAAGAAAATTACAGTTCTTATATTATAAAATTAAGTACAATTCTTTTTCTCTCTGATTTTTAATTTGTGCATACAATTATTTGTTAATTTTTTTAGTCCTAGTTTGGGTTTAATTATAACTGCTAAACTTTTAACAAGAATACGATTATGTAGGTTTTCACTGTTTCATTACACCCCACCTAATCAAAGCTTTCAGAAGTATTGTCTATATGTTAATATCAGGATGGGGATACAAGTTAAACCACGCCTCCTTATAGGTAGCTAACATTGCCATTGGTTTTATTATAAGGTACAAAAAACCACTTAGTTGACAACTTGATTGGTTAACCTAAACTTTTAGTTTATTTGTCCAGTCATGCGACTGAGCTACATCATCTCCTACAGCCTTCCAGAGGACTTACCAACAAAGGAAATAAAAATTGATCTCAGAATCTGAAATTTTGATTTTCCTACCCTCTGGATAATCGTACAGCCTATCCTATCCTAAGTGTCTGAGCTATACTCTCTCACTGGTCCAGCCTATCCTATCTATTTGTCTGAGCTATACTCTCTCACTGGTCCAGCCTATCCTATCCTAATTGTCTGAGCTTTACTCTCTCACTGGTCCAGCCTATCCTATCCTAATTGTCTGATCTATACTCTCTCACTGGTCCAGCCTATCCTATCTTATTTGTCTGAGCTATACTCTCTCACTGGTCCAGCCTATCCTATCCTAATTGTCTGAGCTTTACTCTCTCACTGGTCCAGCCTATCCTATCTTATTTGTCTGAGAAATACTCTCTCACTGGTCCAGCCTATCCTATCCTAATGTCT
>JBCFYV010003936.1:0-25820 GCA_039000515.1 Timema cristinae
TCTTTAAAATGTCTTTGAAATTGTGATGTTTATGTCAAAATTATTGTTTATCTAAGACTTTTTTTTTTTAGCAAGTTTAAACCCGTAAGTATTTGGGATGTTTGAGTACTATTGTTCATGGGGAGAGCTTGGTATAAAAGTTATTCGAAAATCTCACAGTTTATGTCTAGTTTAAGAAATTTCTAATCCTGTATCATTCAACCTCTCACCATTGATATTAAAAGTTAATAAATAGTGTCATCATACTTTAAAATTATATTTTATATAATATTTTATTTTACAACCAAATATTTGTCAAGTGTCTTGCAAGAAACTGTCAACTGAAACAAGTTTTTATTATTGCCAAGCTATCGGTTTAGAAACAAAATTTTTTCATAATTTTTGAAATGTTTAGTTTTTATTGCCTTTATTTATGTGTACACTTTTATTAATTATATATACTTTATGACAGATTTGCTTTTTATTTAGTGGAATTCTTTGGGTCAATTGCATAGTCAGACTTGGTGCGCGGTCAAGTATGGCTCAAAACTAAACACAAGTCTACACCTACCTAGACAGAATGGAATGGGCCAGTTTCATATGCAAAACTGGCCAATTCCTTTAGAGTTTAGGTATTTAGTTTCTAGGCGTACTATGTCTGACTATGAATCTGGCTCTTAGTATGTGAATCTCAAATGCAAAATTTCCATGGTTAAAAAAAAAAATGTTTTAGTTACATTGATAATTGAATTAAAGTATAAAATATTGGTTCCATTAGTTTGTTGTAGAATATTTGTTGACAAAACTAAACTTGTTGTAAGTTCTAATGAGTACAGTTTTGTTTTTGTTTAACAAAAGTGTTTAAAGGCATAGAATTTTTATGGCAGAAACACCCCTTCATTGTGAATTTTAATAAATCACTGATTATTTTAAAGTTTTAACACATTGTTACTATAGCATGGTTGCTTAATGTACTACAATAAATAATATTTTAAATTTCATCATAGTTTATTTGAACTTTTTCCTCAATCACCTTTTCTTACTTCTTGAATTTTGTTAATAAGTACATTCTCATTTAAGACTAATAAATAATCTACTAATTTGAAAATGGGTTCAGGTTATTGGAAGTCTTAGGGCCAGTTTCATAGTCTGATTGTGTACGCCTCCAAGTGCGGTGCTACACTAAATGTGGGACGACACGTATCAAAACCAGAATGGAACAGGCCAGTTTTATATGTGAAAGTGGCCCATTCCATCCTGGTTTTAGGTGTGTAGTCTTTGATTGTGTACACCTCAAATGTGGCTCAACACTAAATACGACTATGAAACTAGCCCTTAGTCAGTTAAAATACAATTTTCTTTGCAAATATGATTGCACAGCATCCAACTCAATTTTTTCAACCCCACTCTTTTTCTATTTACAATTATTTTCATTAAACGTCAGTTTGAAGACATGTTATGCAAGTATTACACTTATCTTGGTTTTTAATTAAACACAATATGTACACATGTAGCATTTATCGGCATAAAGCTACAATAAATAATAAACCTACAAGACTGAATTAAACCCTAAAAGACTCAACTCACCAAGCCCCATTCATCAGTGCCCCCCCACCCCAGTGAGCTGTATGCACAACCTTCAGCGAACTATAACAACATTAAACTAATCGAGCGAGTCGTGTGGAGACTCGGGCCAAGAATTTATCGTGAGGCATGCGGGGGGAAAGCATGACGAAAATAAAGTGGTGATGTGGCCCGGAAACTATTGTTCGATAGTCTTCCACAAATGTTTGAACAATCCACTACCCCTTCCACCCCTCTTTGTGTACGTTCACCTATGTGGGCATAATGATAAAGGGTTAGGGGGATAACATCATACAGGTTTTTCAATCAAACTTAACAAAACTAGCACATAAAAATGTAAGCCTGTCTTCAAGTTGATATGATAACATATAACTTCAACTTCAACATCAATCCAGATAGACCTACATTATAAACTGATGAAATTATCTGTAGATAATTAGGATATGGGCACTATAAAACAAATTTATAAAGATTAAAAGCATACAAATATAAAAACATGGTTTCTTTATAGTCATGCCCTTTCTTAGATTTAAGTTACTTTAATCTTTGCTTAGAGTAGGTGATAGTTTTCTGT
Organism: Timema cristinae; assembly: GCA_039000515.1. NCBI lineage: Eukaryota > Metazoa > Arthropoda > Insecta > Phasmatodea > Timematidae > Timema > Timema cristinae. Next base: position 2,138 of record JBCFYV010003936.1, read on the forward strand.
GTGCAAATAATATGGCGTCGTTAAAGTAGCTACTGCTGTCAATTGTCATAGTAATAATATTTAAATACAGGATTGCCAACAAGATGATACAAGATGATACAAGGTTTATATATATATAAAACAAGCACCTTATACAGATGGATTTTAAGACTTATTTTATAGACATTACAAAATATATGTTTAGATTTTAAAGTAATAAGACAATAAGTAAAAGATAATATAAAAAATATTAAATTTTAGAGATAGTGCTGCTCTCTAGTAAACATGAAATGAGTTAATGATAGTTTCTGCTTACTGCCATCTATCGGACAAGTAGTGCCGCAATTAAATGGATACAATTCAGGATTTTGTGGACATTATGAAAATAGATACAAATCAGACTTTTTATTTGTAATGCGTGTTTAAGAACATGTCTGAATAGAGACCATTCAGAATGGATACAATTCAGTCGTCTCGCTCTAATCCCTGCCTGGGAGCGCCGGCTAATTTTGTCTAGTAGTTTTACATCAGTGGGTTAGAGGCACAGACCTTTTCTTCAGACCTACTAAAATACGGATGACTAATCCTTGTGTGTACTGCTGCACCGTAACTCACCGTTGCTGGACGCTATGGCGTCCTGTGAAAATAGAGCCTCAAGCCAGCCCCACAGGTGTTTTGCATACTCATTATCTTAGACTGCTGGTGCACTCCATGCACATTCCACCTGTTTTATCGCTGGTGCATCCCGTGCACATTCCACCTGTTCTACTGCTGGTGCACTCCATGCACATTCCATCTGTTCTACTGCTGGTGCATTTCTAGCTCGTGTGCCTGCCATTTACGAGGATAAGGGTAGGGAACCTCATGTTAATCCAACCGAGGAGTTTCATTATTCTGATGGACTGGTTGAATTACGCTCTTTTGGAGCCCTCTACACACGAAGCCTAATGCTTTACTGTAATCAAAGCGTGGAACTAGGTATAGTAATATGCTGTGTTCTAGTACAGCATGCAATTTAAGATTGATCCCTAGCGAGGCTCCCTTGGGGTGGACAGTAGGCCCTTTTTAGATGTATTAGTTAGACGTTTAGGTTGTTAAGGCTCCCTATGAGCTGTTACGCTGTGTGATTTCTGTGAAGTTGATAGTGTACTCAATATAGTGGGCTTCACCCTTTCTTGTCACTAGCCAGATAGGATTAAATATTTGGCATGGATATATTGTTTTTAAGGCCCTATCTTGATACTTATTGTAGGTTTATTTAAATGATGTGTATGGTCTTATCAGTATTATAATTGTATGTATATTTGTAATCCGATAGTTACCTGTCATTTGTTGAGCTTTAGGTTAGCTAGCTATTTAGTGATGCTGAAGCTACGCGCAGTCACCACGTATATATTTATATAGAGTTGGTAACGCTGTAGCGTTTAGCTAGTTAAGGAATTTACCTAGTGGATCTAGTATGAGGACGAGTGCCTTATGTCATCGGTAGGGCCAGGAAATAATTAATGGCCTAATTAGGCTGGCGGTGCCAGTGGTTGAACCCATTTTACTGTTAGCTCTTTAACTTTGTTGCTACCTGATCATATGGACGTGTCGCGTAGGCACGATACCTTAGTTGCTAGCGGGCGTCAAAGCCGAATTAATGTACAGTTTTCTTATATGTGTTTATAATGTACTCGGTGTTAGGTAGCCACAAATAATACTATGGATTCCCAATTGAGACATTTAAATCTACTAATTGGTGGAATATGGTTATCTGCCCAGGATGGTGGGCAGGACGTACTCGTCGTTTAACTGACACTGTCAGACTGCTCAGTTAAGAAATTTAATCCATACGTAATTGTGTATTCTATGTGTAATGGGAGTTGTTCGTCCTTTCAGTCATGAAGCTATCAGACTACCAAAACCTTGTGAACATCCACTAAAGCTTTGTGTATTGTATGTTCTTAACATAGAGAATAGTATACATTTCTCTATGTGCTTAATAAAACTGTTACTTACCTTGCTATGTCCGCTCTGCCAATTTGCACCCCTCCCCCTTTTATATTCCTATAAGATAGGGTGCACAAATTGTTTTTAGGAACTTTGAGAATCACATAACCTCATTCATTTTATCGCTCAAAATTAGAGGCGACTACGGATGTCTTACTTGTCTACTTGGATGTTTGAACAGTAAGTTCAGTATATCATTGCAGGAGATTTAAAACTTTTTCAATCCCTTAGGGCCATTTTTTCAAATAATTACTTTAATTTATTTGATTATTTACATACTATATATTATTCTCCATTATATTCTTAAATTAATGCATAAAAACATTGTAGTGTATCTTTTTATTTGGTCACGAGTGACATAAATCTATACAACTTGCTCTTTTTTTGGAGGTTTTGGGAATTTTGTTTACCATAAAGTTTCTCCAACATAAATATACTAATGAGGTTTACACAATTTATGTGTCAGTGTTGCTTACCCTATATAACAATTTTATTGTGTAAACTACATGACTCGTCTCTTGTAGTTATTATTGTGACATTTTCACAAATTGTCGTGTTAGACTGTAGTTCGTCTTCAATGCAGTCGAGTAGGGTAATAAACTATAATGACCGATTGTATTGCTATTCGTAACATAATAGATCTCTAATACCACTTTTTCTGAACTCTTGGAAACAAAATTGTATTTCAATTCAAATAAATTCCCTAATTTTGGTTGTATGTCGTTTTGCGCAATCCTCCCTAAAAAAACAACCTATTTGAACCAATATAGAAAGGACTAGTGAGAAACTGGATGTCGTTTGGACAGAAATAGACGGGAAATTTGGACCAAGAAGAAACCAAATTTAACCTCCTAGCCCTCGACATTGACATATTTTGGTAGTAAAATGTCACAATAAATGAAATAAACATTAAGGTTGCTTGTACTGCTACACTAAAAAGGTTTGAAACTATATTTGACCAGAGCCGCCTTTACGAGTATGTGAACGATGTGGCCGTATGGGCCCCCCCAATTTGGGTAACCCTGTGCTAGCTGAGGGGACAGGGAAAAAACTAGTGGAATAGGAAATGTTTGCATTCGCACTTGAATCTTAGTCTTCCTGTTTAAGAGAATCAATCACCAGAAGGTCAGTTGAAATTATATTGTTTTACTTCATTCACCTAGCAAGTTTATTGTTCTGTAAAGATGGGGTTTAGCTACAAATAGTATAGGCAGTAAGGAAGTGATGTTCTTGACAATAGTAATGGAACCTTACCCCACCTAACCCTCAGACTAGGGCCACGGACACACACGACACAGGTAGCGGAGAGCAGAGCAGAGCTTACAATTCAAACACCCAAAGAGCAATGGCGACGGCCTCACAGAGAGCGCAGCTGACAGCGGTGCGGAGGGTGGATAGGCGCGTATAGCGGAGCTGGTGGCTGAGCGGGCAATTCACTTTGTGTTTTGAGACTGGTTGGGGCGGATTGCATTATAATTTATGCGAGTTTTATGTAATATAGTAAAGTGATTTTAGGGAAATGGATTGCATAACACTGATTTCTGAAGTTCACAGCAGAATTCCTCTTTGGCAGATGACTAATCCTCAACACCCCAAGAGAGGAGTGTTTGACAAACTGTGGGGTGAGGTGGCCCAAAAGCTGAATTGTACTCGTAAGTATTGCTTTTACCTCAGAAATACTTAAAGATTTACTTCAGATTGGCAATACTATTTATCTAATTTCAAGTAACCTTTTTATAATTTTAGTAATCTTAAGTTAAAAAAAAATTCTAGTATAACTGTAAATTATTTATATGTAATTGATGTTTTTTATTTGTATTAAAGGGGTATTTTAAAATACTAATGTATTAATTTTAATAATAATCGGACTATTGGGACTACGCATTTTATTTAAGTATTTATTTTTATTTAATTTATTAAATTAGAATTACCTAAAGTAGCTAGCTACATTTTACTATAACTCATTGGCTCACATGACAACACAAAATAAAAGATTTTGGCTATATTAAAGTAATAGGTACCTGTACATTATTATCTTATATTAAACTTAAGTACATTAATATACTAATCTAGTTACTTTATATTATTAATTATTGGATTGTCTCTGAAATAATTAGTAAAGGCTGTGCGAATATTTTTTGCTTGTACTGTAGAACTGTTATTTCTGCGTATACACTGATTACCATCTTTTTGTTGTCACTTACTTCTTCAATAGTTGAGCTATCAACTCAATCAATTCTTGCATACTATTTCTAAATTAAGCTGTGTATACAATCAAGGTACTGATTGCCAAATCCTTCCTTCACCTCTGACAAGACATCTCGTGAATGTGGGGAATGCCAGGCCTCCACCATGGTTCGGATTCCATGTTAAACTGTAGGTCCTTCATCTCACAATCACCCTACCATTACACATTAGCGTAAGTGCGTATAACTCGAACGGGTAGTAAGACGCGGTGCTAATAATAATAATAATAATAATACAATCAAGGTTGTATTTTTTAAAACCACGGGACACGTTGTTGTACCATCAAAATATTAACAATTTAAAAAATTGGCCTTTCAATTTTTATCCGATAAATTTTTTTGAACGGCCATTCAAAGTACTCAGTCAGGTGGAGCTACTTAAAAAAAAATTAAATTTACGTTTAATATAACTTTAACCAGGTTATTACGTATTTTGTAGGGGCTTCTATTTTGAAACAGTTACGCTATCGTAATAACTCACATGTATTAGCCATGGTCTGGCGGTGATTCACTGCTATATTAAGTACCATCAATCCTTTTGTGGTAATGCCGTTACTACTAAATTTTCTTCAAAAAAAGCTTTTTTACACTAGCAGTCTGCAGTATTATCTTTTCTTATATTTTTTCAAACAATGCCAAAATCAAAACCTCGCTTCTCTTTCTTCTCTCCCCTCCACCAATGCTGGAGTTCATTTCTTTCCTCCTAGCATAGTGTGGCCATTATGGGTGCTTCCTTTGACAAAATGCAATCAACTAGAATTAATTAAAAGTTGTATGGAACAAAATAAATAATCAATTAAGAATATATTAGAGCTAAATAAAAATATAAATTGACAGAATTAAAATTCTTACACTCTACATACCGAACCAGGAACTGACATACCATTCCCTGAAAAAAAAACTTATCCTAGATTATCTATTTATTAGTTAATAGGCAGACCCAACCTATATAAAACCCAATACTCTGAAAAAAAAGAATATGGTGATATCCATATAGAAAATGGGGAGGTGGTTATAAGCAAAGGGCAGCTGAGAGGATATAAGGCAAGCCCATTGTAAGTAAAATCGCAATTTTTCATGTATACATACAGTGATAATATTTTTTTGGAAAAAATAACCAACAGATCTAAAAAAAATTCATTAAAAAACACCAGGTTGTGTTCAGTATTTCACTAAAACAAAAACGCTTTATAACATCGACTTAAAGTAATTTTTGTCATCAGCCCTAATTAAGTGGTGGTGTCAAAAACCATGTATATTATTATTTTGGTAGGAAGAACAGTAAAAGTTAGTTACTAACATAATTTTAATATATTCATACATCAAGTCATGTTATCTGAAGCTGTCACTTTTGATAGATATCATCAATAACTATAGAATAACACTAATAATAAAGTGGGGTGACCTGGTGGTCTAGGGGTAAGGTGTCAGACTTCTGTGCTGGCGGCCGGGGTTCAATCCTCGGTCCCGGCAGAGATTTATCTGATTTCCAAACCCTTCCTTCACCTTTTACAAGACATCTTGTGAATGTGGGAATGCCAGGCCACCACCGTGGTTCGGATTCCGCGTTAAACTGTAGGTCCTTCATTTCATCTCACAATCACCCTACCATGACACATTAGCGTAAGTGCGTATAACCCGAATGGGTAGTAAGACGCGGTGCTAATAATAATAATAATAATAATAAAGTGAAATGTTATCAATGTTGGCCGCAAAGAAATATATTTGAATTTTCTCTACTGTTCTTCAAACAAAAATCAGGGTATAGAAGATCTAATATATTAATTTTTCAGGAGAGATACAAAACTATTAAAAATTCAAGCCAAAAATAAATATTAGCACCGCGTCTTACTACCCGTTTGGGTTATACGCACTTATGCTAATGTGTAATGGTAGGGTTAATATGAGATGAAATGGAGGACCGACAGTTTAACATGGAATCCGAACCACGGTGGAGGCCTGGCATTCCTTACATTCACAAGTTGTGATTAATACACATCTTGTCAGAGGTGAAGGAAGGGTTTGGAAATTAGATAAATCTGTGCGATATAAAGCGGTATGTTGAAAAATCTTAATAAGGAAATATGAAAAAGTCAATTAAATAAAAAATAAATAAAAAGTTAAATTTGACGAAAGAAACGAAAATATAGATTAGGAGATGAATGTTAAATGAAACAACTTGTGAATGTGAGGAATGCCAGGCCTCCACCGTGATTAGGATTCCACATTAAAACGGTAGGTCCTCCATTTCATATCACATTCACCCTACCATTATACATTAGCGTAAGTGCGGGTAGTAAGACGCGGTGCTGATAATAATGTAGTAATAGAAGTTCATACATGGTATACTACACACAGACTAACCACCTTGGTTCAAAAGTTAGTACTGATATAAGACCTCCAATATAACCATATTTAATGTAATGCGGCACACTTGAGGGGGTGTCAATATGAGTATGAAACTGGCCCTATATTTTGATATAGCACTTAATGTGTCTCAGTTTCAACACCATTTAATCTGTGATCACAGCAACCTTGAAGGGAAGTAAAGTTTATTATGATTTTGGTAAAAAGAACAGTAGAAGTTAGTTATTAAAGTTACTAAAACCATTCTAATACATTCATACAGTAAGTCATACTATGTACAGCCGTCACTTTAGATAGATATAATTAATAACTATAGAATAACACTAATAATAAATGTTATCAGTGTTGGCCGCAAAGAAATATGTTTGAATTTACTCCACTGTTCTTCCAACCAAAGTCTGGGTATAACAAGATAGGTTAACTTAAAATTTATATGAGCTACCTTTCACTTATCATAGCACACTGAATCACTTCAACATTTATACAAAGAGTTTCACAATTCCTAGTTTAAGTTGTTCTTATGATTGTTAGAATACATTTATTTCTTCATTCAAAGGTATCACCCCTACCATCAAGCCAGACGACAGAACGTGGAGGAGTCTGCAGAGGAGCTGGAAGAAGAGCCTGCAGCCTCCTCCGTTGAGAGTCCACGGGCCGCCTCGCCATGAAGACGAAGGTTTACTAAAAGAAAGTGTGTGAAGAATTGCACAAATAGGTAGGTCTATTTATATGATCATATACAAATACAACTTTTTGGGTTCAAAGTTAAATCAGCTGTTAATTCTTTTTATAATTACTCATGCAAAACTGAAATCATGATACACTATCACATGTATGTCCTCTGTTTCAAATACTCAAGTCCCATGGAATGAGATAAAGGAGCGTGTAACCTCTCAAACAAACAAATAAATTTTTTTGCATTAATTTTAAGTTGTTTTTTTTTAGCATAAATTATTGGAAATTTAGCATTTTGTAGCAAAATATTATTATTATTATTATTGTGGTTTAAAGGCCCATCGACACATCTAGGTCATTAGGGCCTTGAAATATATTAAAACCATAATAAAATCCCCATAGGGGAAAGAGATAAAACATTCACCATCTGAGACACTCCATAGGAGTGCTCAAATGGGCTCTTGGTATAAATTAAGTGATACACCTGCTAAAAAAAAACCACAAGTGTATCACTCCAATAAAAAGACAAAACAAACATATTAAAATATAACACGTTAAAAAGACAAAACATGTTAAAATGATAATACGTTAAAAAGACAAAACAACATGTTAAATTGTAATAAAACTGTTAAAAAGATCTCAATATGAGATATTATCCAAAAGAGCCACTTTATAAAAGTGACTCAAATGGCATTAAAAAGATCCGCCTGGCGTATAAAACGGAGTAAACAAATAACTCCATCCGCACTATCGCGTAATAAAAAACGTAAGTCACCTTTAAAATCAAGAGCCAGACGGATAGGGGCTAGTTTGCGACACTCCACCAAAATGTGATGCACACTAAGGGGAGTATCACAAAACTCACACACTGGAGGTGGATCCCCTCTTAGTAAAAAACTATGGGTCAATGCAGTATGCCCGACGCGGAGTCTCGTCACGATGACCTCCTCTCTTCTAGACTTTCGTATAGAAGAGGGCCATCGCGACACACCGTCCCTGATGGACCGCAGCTTGTTCTGAGCAGGGGTCGAGACCCACTGCTCGTGCCAGGTGCGTAAGACTCCACGCCGAACATAACCCTTTAGATCTAAAAACATGACACCCAAACTCGCCTCCGGAGGCATACGTGCTGCCTCCTTGGCCGCCTGGTCCGCCAGTTCATTTCCTGGAAGACCAGCGTGACCAGGAATCCAGCAAAAGGCGAGCCGGGTGCTTAATGAATCAATTTTTAAAATTTGTTCGTGAATCATCTGCACGAGAGGATTCCACGAGTAGAGAGTGGACAATGCCAACATAGCACTCATGGAATCCGTGCAGATGAGAACAGAACGGTGACACTTACGATACACAAAACACAGAGATTTAAAAATGGCGTATAATTCAGCCATAAAAACACTGGATTCACCAGGTAAACCAAATTTAAAATTGTTTCCCTCCACAACAAATGCGCATCCTACGGAAGCCCCACACTTGGAGCCATCCGTATAGATGCGCTCAAAGCCCTGAAAGCGAGTGGAGAGGAGCTCATTAAATGTCCTCTCATATATAATCGGCGGGGTGGTCGCTTTAGGGAACTTGGCAAGATCATAATGGCATTGAGGTAGGCGAATCTTCCAGGGAGAAACTCGACCTGGGTATGTGGGGATAGCCTTTGGCAGGACTATCCCACACGTGTCGAATACCGATAGCATCCTGATCCCAACCGGCCTTGTACTACGCCATTTGGTTTCATACAAGACACGGTTAGGGGGATGAAACACAGGTCGGTAGGCAACATGCTCCGGCATGCAGTGAAGTTTTGAAACGTAAGATGCCAGAAGATAGGACCGCCGGTAAGAGAGAGGGGGCTCACCGGCGTCGGCACAGATGCTGACGACTGGACTGGTACGAAATGCACCAGTAGCCAGTCGTATGCCAGCATGGTGGACACTATCCAGCATCTTCAACGCCGAAGGTCTCGCTGATGCATACACAAAACTGCCGTAATCTAGTTTCGATCTTACCAAGGCCCTATACAGGCGCATCAAGGTTTCCCTATCAGCCCCCCAGGACCGACCGCTAACCACTTTAAGCAGGTTGAGTGCTTTTATGCACCTCGCTTTCAGGTCTTTGATGTGGGGAATCCAGGTTAATTTAAAATCAAATAAAAGTCCCAGAAACTTTACGGTCTCCGAGACAGGTAAAACAACGTGATTCATTAAAATACTGGGGACTTGTTGTATTCCACGTAATCTATGGAAGTGGACGACCGTCGTCTTGGCTGAAGAGAAGCGAAAGCCATTACGCGATGCCCACGACCATAGATTGTTGACAGAGAGTTGTATCTGCCGTTCAGCCCTGTGGAGACTCGATGAACTACAATAAATTGCGTAGTCATCCACAAAGAGGCATGAACGGACAGGAAGGTGTACGTTGTCCACAATGCCATTTATTGCAATGGCGAACAACGCACAGCTTAAAATACTGCCCTGGGGCACCCCATTTTCTTGAATAAAATCATCGGATAAGGTGTTGTTTAACCTTACCCGGAAGTGTCTATCTGACATAAAATTAGCTATAAAAACAGGGAGGTTCCCACGGAACCCCCAGTTAAAAAGGGTTTTTAAAATGCCGTACCGCCATGTGGTATCGTACGCTTTCTCCAAGTCAAAGAAAACTGCCAAAAGATGCTGTTTATGGAGAAAGGCGTCACGAACTGCCGTCTCGAGACGGACGAGATGATCCACCGTAGATCGGTTGCGGCGAAAACCACATTGAATATTTGATAGTAGATTGCGGGATTCTAAATACCATATTAATCGTTTATTTATCATTTTTTCCAATATTTTGCATACACAACTAGTTAAGGCTATCGGTCTATAACTAGTTGGTTCTAATTTTTCCTTGCCACTTTTATATAGAGGGATAATTGTTGCTTGCCTCCACAGTGTTGGAAACTGACGAGATTCCCAAACACTATTGTAGAGGTCCAACAGACATGCTCGTCCAGCAGGGGTAACTGGCGCAACATTTCATAATTAATGTCGTCGGGGCAGGAGCTGTGCTACCCGCCTGGGACATGGCATAGGTCAGTTCATCTAAAGTAAAAGGGGAGTTGTAATCCTCCCCCTGACTCTGACCAAAGTCAATAGAATGGCGCTCTATGTTCCGCTTATGCGCTGCAAACTCATTTGAGTAGCTTGCAGTGCTAGATATGGCGGTGAACATAGAGCCCAATACATTGGCGACCTCCACAGGGGAGGAGACAAGCGTACCATTTGACATGAGGGCAGGTATGTTATTGATGGTATTTTTGCTACTACGTAATTTACGAATATTGTCCCAAACCTTAGTTGTGGGAGTGGAAATTGTAAGGGTAGTTATAAACTGTCTCCAAGACTCTCTTCTGCTTTCACGAATGATACGGCGAGCTCGAGCACGCATAATCCGGAATGATTCTAGATTATCCAAGGTAGGACGCCGATGGAAGAGACGTAATGCTCTTCGACGGTCAGAAATGGCCAATCTACACTCCTCGTTCCACCAGGGAACAGGATGGTGGCGCGGGTTTGGCGAGGATTTAGGGATAGATTCCCTCGCCGCCATGATGACCGTCGAAGTAAAATGGGCAATATTAACATCGACGTCCGGAGAAAGGGGTTGTACAAATACGGCGAGCTCGCGAAATTTATCCCAGTCAGCACGTTTAAGCACCCATTGTGGTGCACGTGCTATACCGGGAGGGTCTTCAATTAGCGAAAGCAAAATGGGAAAGTGATCGCTGCCACATAGATCCGAGTGGACCTCCCAAAGGAAGTGGGCAGCGATCCCGGGGCTACATAGAGTTAGGTCGATGGCAGAGGATACACCATTAAAGGTGGAAAAGTGTGTCTGGGTCCCGGTGTTCATTAACACCAGGTTTCCCGAGACAAGAATATCCTCACCATCCTCCCGCGGGCGTCTGTATAATTAGACCCCCACACCAGGTTGTGTGCGTTAAAGTCCCCCAAGATAATATAGGGGGCGGGAAGTTGTTTAAAGAGGGCCTCTAGGCTCCTCTTTGAAACACGTTCACCTGGTGGGAGGTAGATGCAGCATACAGTTACTTCTATAGGAAGGGAGACTCTGACAGCGATCACTTGGAGATCAGATACAATATTTATAGACTTATTATATATATTGCTACGTGCAAGTATAGCCACACCTCCGCTAAGCCCGATCGAAGAATGGCTTGTCGGTACGATATACATCGTACCCACGAAGCATCGGGCTGTCAGTTGGGCGGAAGTGGGTCTCCTGCAAACACAATATGGAAGGATGCAGGGAAGAAATTATTTAGTTTAATTTCCTCTACACGAGCATAAAAACCCCTACAATTCCATTGTAGTAGCGACATAAGTTATTAGTATGAAATTTAATTATCCTCGCAATCCATTTCACTATCCTTTAAGAATAAAAATTTGTTGAGGCCCTTTTTAGGCCCTCTTGCCTTTCCCAGTCTCTCCTGTACCTCTCGCTTCAGGAGAGGCTTCGGCTTATTTTGGAGAGACTGGGTAGTCTGATCCTTGTTCGAAGGCTTTAAGGCCTTCGACGCTTTTTTAATAAAAAAAAATTTCGGCGGTCTCTCGTCTGGTCCTTCTTCAAGGCACCAGTGGGACTCGCCTTAGCGGCCTCAACTGTTCCGCAAAATCGTCCCCACCTCCGGAAGCCCAGAGGTGGGTGTGAGAGGCTCACAACGGCCGCCCTTGTTTTAATGCCCCGAGGCGGGCCCGGGGGGGTTTCCCGAGGCGGGCTCGGGGGTGTTCCCCGAGGCGGGCTCGGGGGTGTTCCCCGAGGCGGGGTGGGGGGGTTTCCCCAGGCCGGGGGTCGGGGGTGTTTTCCCCCAGGCGGGGTCGGGGGTGTTTTCCCCCAGGTGGGCTCGGGGGGGTTTTCCCGAGGAGGGTCTCCCCCCGGGGGGATAGGTGGGGGGGACGATCGTTTTTTCGGTTTTTGGGGCCCCCTTTAAAAATTTTGGGGCCACAGAAGTTGGCGCGGGAAACAACATAAATGTCTCGAGAAGAGACCAAAGGGAAAGGTCGCGTTTTGGGTCCTTTGCAATATTAACGCGCAATGGCAGTTGGGGCAAATTTATATTTTGACTGCAATCCGGCTATATGAAATTTTTAAATACCGGGGCTTGGGAAAGATAAAATATTCCTTGCCCTGCCGGGGGAAAAATTTTTAATTTTTTTCTTTTCGGATTGGGATCTCCAGGACTTTCTTCTCTACCTTCCATTTTTTGGGCGGCCCGAGACCAGGCGGAAATGCGGACCCCTTGCAGTTGACGCAGTATTTAGGAGGGCTTTTGGGATGGGGTTTCCCCCGGGGCCCCCTGTCCACAATCCGCCAACAAAGGGGGCTTAAAACCCCCGGGATCCCAGCTTCGTTGCCCCCAAATTCCTTTGGGACTGAAAAACAGCGCCGAGGGTTAGGAAATACGGCCGGGGGGCCCGAGCAAAGTTTTGGAAGCCTGCTCGGACCCCCCCTTCGGAAGGGGAGGAGTCCAAAAAGTGAGGATAAAACGTATCCGTCTTCTTTTTCTTGTCCGTTTTTTTTTGGTAATAAAACCCGGTTGACCCCGGGGAAAAAGGGGGGGGGGGAAAGCTCCCCCCCACCCCGATACCCAATTTCCTACGCAGTCGAGGTCATAACAAATGACCCCCCCTCCCTTTGGGGAAAAACCCTTGAGGAACCTGTGAGGTTCCACCTTTCAAACCCGGGAAAATGAGACGTATTTTCTTTAAAAGGTAAAAATTTTGAGAAATTTCCCTTACTTTTTTAGGAATGAATTTCTTTAAAATTTTTTGTATCTTTATGTGCCATCCAAAAAGCGTTTTCTTATTGAAAAAAGTCAGACTGTGCTGCACCATTTAAACCCCCCTTTCGAGGATAAATGGGCTTACCCCGCAAAAAATTTCGTTTTTCCCCTAAAACAGGACATTACCCCGGAAGCGGGGCCGGGGGGTCACAATTCCTGGACTTTTTTTTGTAAAAGGGCTGGACGGCCTTAAAACCCTTTCCGGCTCTTTTCTTAATAAAAGGCCCCGTGAGGGGGCCCGGGGAGTTAGTTGGGCCCGCGGGGGGGGTGGCAGTACCCCTTGTAGCGGACAGTGAGGTGTCAGCGGTGACAATGGGGGTGGGCCCTTTTCCTTTTTTGGGGACAACCCCGCACAAAACCGGGTCGAGACCCAGGGTGATCCAAGTTGGGTTTTTCCACATAGGCCCCCCGTTAAAAAACCCCCCTGGCGGGAAAACCCCCCCCCCGACGCAGAAAATGACAACCTTCGCGTGGGGCGCGCCAGGGAGAAAGGGCCCTCGCAGCAAGTGGGTTGGGAGGAAAAGTGCCAATTTTACGTCCCGGGCCTTTTTTTAACGCAACCCTTTTCTCGAGGTAGGGTACCCGGTTATTGTTATTTCCCCAAGGCCCCTTTTTTACCAAGATATTACAAACCCGGCGCACTTTTTATTCGGGGGCTCAAGGGTTTTGGATCCCCAAAAATAAAAAAAAGAAAAGCCGGGTTTGTTGCCAAAGGTTTTTCAACCGGAAAGGCCAAAAAGGGCCCCCTGTGCAGGAAAAAAAAGGTTGGGGGGAAAGGGAAGAAAAAGGTTTAAAGGAAGAAAAAAGCGAAGGGGGAAGGTTAAAAAGGGGGAAAAAAAAAGGGGGAAAAAGTGTGAAAAGGAAAAAATAAAGGAAGGTTTTTCCCCCCCGGGTACGGGGCCGCACCAAAGCCCCCCCTTTTGTCGCTTCTTTACGACAAGCAAGGGGGTTTTAAATTGGGGGAAAATATTCTAAACCCCCCCCGGGGGGGGTTGTGAAAAAAAGGAAAAAAAAATTTTTCGTAAATTTTTTTGGGGCCCTAACAAAAAGGAAATTTTTTATAAAATTTTTTAGCTTTTTAAAACCCAAAGGTATTTTAACCTTTGTTTTGGGAATTTTTTTTACGGAATGTGAGATTTAAAAAATTAAATTTAAATTGATTAAAAGGGAAAAAAATGGGAAAAATTGGGGTCAAACAAAACAAAAAAAGCAGAATGACTAAAATTTTTCAAAATTTTTTAAACCCAAAAAAGTAACCGGGAAAAAAAAACATTGTACCTACAGTACAAAAAAAAAAATTAAAAAAAAAAATTTTTTTTTTAAATGTGGTATTTTAAAAAAGGGTTTGGGGTCTTGGAAACAGTTCAAAAAATGTAAAATCAAAGGATGTAAATTTTTTGGGGGGTTTAAAATAGTGTTTAACAAAAATTTTTAAAAAAATTTTTTCATATTTTAAATGTTTTTGTTCAACAAACTAAAAGAAAAAAAAGTTTTTTAAAACCAAAAGGGGGGGGGGGGGGGGGGGGTCCCCCAAAAGAAATGTGGCGATTACCCATGGGCTTTAAAAGGGAGGGGGGCAAAAAAAAACCCGGCTAAAACACCCCAAAACATAAATCAATGATTTTTTTTAAACACTTTTTTTCCCCCTAAAAAACATCGTTTTTAAAAAAATTTTTTCAGATTTTCGGGGAAAATTTGCGTCTTTTTTGGGTAAAAGAAAAATTTTTTCTAAAAAATTTTTCCCTCAATAATTTTTGCAAAAATTTCCCAAATAAAAATCGCTTTTTAAACCCCTTTTTTAAATGGCCCCTAAAAAATTAAAAATACCCCTTTTATTTTCCTTTTTTGGAAAAAGCGAATTTTTCCCTATTTACTCATCATTAAAACTTTTTTATTTTCACCCAAATTTTTTAAGGGCCCGAGGATTATAAAAGGGGCTTTAAAAAAACAGTATCAGTGAAAAAAAAAACTTTGGGGGGGGGGGGAATCCCCTTTAAAAAAAATTTTTTGTTTTGTTTTCAACCCCAAAATTAAATAGGGAAAAATTTAAAAAAAGTGCCGTAAAGGGGGAAAATTTGCCCCCCCAAAATTGTAAACCCAAAACAAAGTCATCAAAACAAAAAAATTTGAACTTTTAAAAATTTGGGGGCCCCTGGGTTTAAAAAGATAAAAAAAAAACACAAAACTAATTGTTTTTATTTTTTACCTAAAAAAATCCTTAGGACTGACATTACCTTTTTAACAACAAATTTATTTTTGATTTTGAATTTTAAAAAAACCACAAAAATTTTTTTTTAAAATTATTTTGTAACTTCGTGTTTGATTGTTTTTTTTTGTTTTTCATTTTAAAATTTTTTTTAAACAAAAATTAAAAAATAAAAAATTTTTTATTTTTGGGTCCTAGCTTGACAAGAGTTGTAATATTTTTTTTTCAAAAAAAACCCCTTTAAAAACTTTGTCCCTTTTTTGAAATTTTCAAATTTTTTGTCCAAAATAATGATTGTCAAGGGAGAAAAAGATTTGAGATAAAAGGAGGGGCCCACTTTTTGTGGGAAACCAAAAACCCGGGGAGGCCCGGCATTTCCCCAGATTCACAAAAATTTTGAATAAAAAACTAAATTTTCAGGGGGGAAGGGGGGTTTTTGGGGGAATAATAAAATATGTGCCCGGGGCCCCGGGGGAAAAAACCCCGGGGGCCTGTACCAAAATCAGAACCCCCCACCCCCAAAAACCCCCAGGGCACCCTTTTTTTTCTAACAATAATAGCGTTGCCCCCCGGCTTTGCTCGGTGGAAAATTTATTTTAAACAAAAAAAAAAAAAACTTGTATTTACCCGATTTTTAAAAATTTCGTTAGTTGATACCATTTTAACGGGGGGGGCCCTTTAAATCCCAAAAAATAATGAAAGTCCCATCAAAAATTTCACCCCCCTTTTTTACCCCCTTTTTAAATAAAATTTCCCAAAATTCCTGAAACACCGTATTTTTATTTGGTTTTTAAAGCAATAAAACCCAAATCCCCAAAAATTTTTTTTAGGAAATTTAAAAAAGACGGATTTCAAAATATTTCATAATATTATTTTCCCCCATTTTGGACCCTTTGGGGTGGGGAAATTTTTTAAAAAACCCCCCTTTTTTTGGGTGCCTACATCAAAAAGAAAAACAACCCGAAAAAATTTATGCTTTTTTGCCCTTGATAGTTTTTCCCCCCTCCGGGGGGGGGGGGGGGGATGATGAATCATCTCAGTTTTAATCAAGGGCAGTTTTTTTAAAAAGTAATGTTTCCCCTCTTTTAAATAATTTTTAAAACCAAAAAAATTTAAAAATTTTTCAAAAAACCCCCAAAAAAAAAATTAACTCTAAATTAAAAAAAAACCAATCAACTTTTTTAAAACAGAAATTTTAACATAATTTTTTAAATTAAATTTTTTCTCTTCCCAAAAAATTAGTTCTTACTAAAAACAGTTTTGTGTGGGAAATTTTTTTTTTAAAAAATTCCCCCAAAAATTAAATCAAAAACTGGGGGGGGGGGGGGGTGGGGGGTTTTTATTTTGGGAAAAAAACAACTATACTTATAAAATAACATGTCCTACTGGAAATGATTCATCATCGCCGAGCGCAAACCTTAAAACCCAAAGGGTACAAACATGAAATTCGGGACTGTATATTCATTTTGTTTAAAAGGGCCCCCCACTAAGAAAGGATTTTAGAAAATTCCCCCCCCAAAGGGGGAAAATAGGGGATGATAAAAATGTAGATAATATGTATGAAAACCCCTCATTTTTTAAATTACATAAAACAAAATTTTGTATTTTGGGTTATTGACCCTTAAAAAAAATAAATACTTTTTTTCAGGAATTTTGGGGAAAATTTTATTTAATAAGGGATAAAAAAGGGGGGGAAAATTTGTATCGGACTTGCATTATTTTTGATCTGGAGGTCAAGTTTTGGTCATCAACGAAACTAATTTTTTTAAATTTAAACTGTAAATACAAAAGTATATTTTCAAATTTGTATATAATCAATTTCCCCCCGGGGCAAAACGCAGGCAACACTATCTAGGTTAAAAATAAAGAAATTTTTAAAAAAAAAAATGTAAATAGTAATTTAAAAATTTAAAATAAAGGGGAGGGGGAAAAGACAAAGTTTAAAAAGTGTAGGGTCTTTCATTAAAATAGCAATGGAGAAAAGGGTTTTTATGGTGGTTTAATGCTGTATGTTTGTGAAAATTTTTCATATTAAATTAAATTACTTGTAGATAATAATAAAAATTTGGAAAGTAAAAAAAAGGTTTAAAACCACAATTAAAAATTTTCTTAACATTTTATTTAATTTTTCCCTTAAAAAGAATTATAGAAACTATTTTCTTTTGTTTTGATTAAACTTCCCCCAAAATAAAAATAAATAAATAATTCAAAAGTCAAACAATTTAAATATATATTTTTAAATAGGGTACAGTAAAGAAAAATAAGAAAACACGAAGTAAAAGAAAACAGTAAAGGGGGTCTTTAAAAAAGAAAAAAAGGAACCCATTGTTTTTCACAAAAAGTTGGGTTTTTTAGCTCTTAAAATTTTTTATATCTATAAAAACCGGCAGTATCAGACCCACAAGGGGGGGGCTCCCAAACCCTCTTTGACCCCCCTCTACTTCACTATCCTGCATACATATTGTGTCCCGTCATTACCCTTTTTTCCTACAAGTTTCAGTTTCAGAGTTCTGATAGCGCAAACCTACTTTTGTAGCAATGTGTGAGATAAAAAAGGGTTTTTTGTTTAGATAAAACTATTTATATTATTTGATAGTGGCAGCAATCTTATTATAACTTTGTAGTCTCCATTTTGTTTTACCTCTTTACCATTATTATTTTATGTACTAGCTAAATATATATCATATAATTATTAATTACTAAACCCCAATTCCATTAAGTTAATTTAGTTTGATTTGATTTGAATGTAATTAGAAAAAAAAAAAATATTACACTTTAAATACCATTTGAGGTGCTTTTTGTATTTTCAGAAACACAGCTTGAGGATGAAACTACACCAGCAATCCAATCAAACCCTTTGGGCCCAGAATGCAAAGAACTTGTCGAAAAAGGCAAGGACATGGAGTAAGTGGGCCCTCCAATCATCGACAAGGAGAGCGGTTTCATCTTTAAAAGGGTTTAAAAAAATTTTTTTTAAGTATATAGAAATGCATTGGCTATAAAAAAAATACTTTGGTAGATATAACACTCCTAATATTGGTTAAATTATTTTAATGGAAATTAGAGTTTTAAAGTTAACCCGATTTCAAATATGATTTAGTGCTCAAAAATGCATTGGTTTATTTAAAATATTTTAATATCTAAAACAAAATTATTATATAAAAAGTTTAATCATAACTTTGTAGCATATCTTATTTACTAATACAGTTTTTAAGATTTTTATAAAAGTAAAATAACAAACCCGAGCGCAAATTGCGCTATAACAAAGTATAACTTTTTCTACTTTTGTTTAAAAATTTTCAAACAACTTCAAGTCTAAAAAGAACTTGAAATTTCATTATTTGGTTGCACATTACCCAAAAGAAACTCAATTCCTAAAAAAATACTTTTTTTTTAACTAAAACCAAACAATAAGCTTTCTTAAAATTTTTGAAACAACTTTCGGATAACATTTTTGAAATTTTATCACTTTGCTATTAAGGTCCTCATTTGTATTTTCAAATGGTCAACACATTCATTTTAAAAAATTTCCGACTTACGGTTAAAATGTCAACATTTTATAGAGGTTGCCCCATCTTCAGGTCATCGCTTTGCTTATATAATAAAGTCCTCATTTATACTTTTCTAACCAGAAAAAAAAAATCATTATATATACATATATATGTTAGTAAGAGTTCAAAGTCTTGGTTACCTAGTTAGATACTGTAGAGTGTCTATATGGATACTGTAGTGTGTCTACTATGGTACTCTTGTTCTCTAATATATTACTTATAATGATTCAAAAATAGGTTTTACCACTTTGTGTTACCATTCAAGCAAACATCTCAAATGTACTAATTTCATCAATAACCCTACAATACTTAATAAGACCCTTAAAAAAGACCCTTTTTCATCTAGATATTCAAATTTTTAAAAAGATTTTAATTTACTACCCTTTTAAATGCAACTGAGCTTTACACAAACTTTTAAGATAAAAAGAGGTGTACAAGTAATGAAAAATTTTGTAATGTTATATTATTATTATTATTATTATTTTTTAATTAGCACGCGTCTTACTACCCATTCGGGTTATAAGCACTTATGCTAATGTGTAATGGTTGGGGTGATTGTGAGTGAAATGAAGGACCTACAGTTTAACGTGGAATTCGAACCACGGTGGAGGCCTGGCATGCCTCACATTCACAATTTTGGGGTTTAAATAAAACCATCTTGTCAGAGGTGAAGGAAGGGTTTGGTAATCAGATAAATATGTGCCGGGACCGAGGATTGAACCCTGGCGCCAGCATAGAGTCTGACACCTTACCCCTAGCCCACCAGGTCACCTGTAATGTTATAATTTTCCCAATACAATAAGGTGTCTATTTTGACTAAAAGAAAATTTATTTCTTCGTTTGTTTAGCTAGTATAAGAGTATTATTTTTTTAGAAATTTACATCAAATACAAGTAATTAAAACCTAATGGGAAACATTTTCTATAGGAACCAACCGTGGAATGAATTTAAATGGCACCAGTAACTCAACAGAAGCATTCACTTCCTACAGCATCAGTTAACAGCACCAGTAACTCATCAGAAGCATTGGCTTCCTACAGATGGAGAGTGGAGGTGTGGTCATTCCACTGTACACTAGAAGCGACATGCTTCTACGTGCCTTTGTAGAAAAACAAGCAGACGAGTTGGAAGATGTTTATTTGATCCAGAACCAACAGAGCTAGATAATGCTTCCTCCCTGATTTGTTTGTGTTGCCAAACCAGGCAGGCAATACCTTTTGACCATTTACAATGTTGCCGTACCTGTTTGACTGAATTACTTCGTACTCAGACATTCTATGTAACAGGTAGTGCGGAACTCGCATAGACACAGGAGTGCGTCTACCAGTTGTTTGTTTAGTTTGTAGAGCCCTTGTAGGTCAATTCATTTAAAACCCTTTTTCTTAAGTATGTTATTTTATATTGAGGTTTTTAAAATTTTTACATTTTTATTCCCAAGGACCATAAAAGCTTAAACAGTATGGCCACAAGACAGGAACAAAAACAGAAAATTTTGTCATCACCAAATATGGAAAAATTTACCCCACTCTATAGATTAATAAAAAATGTTCAATAATGATATTTTAGATGTCCTGGGAGAAACATTACGTCGATGAGTATGATACTCTTATAGAAGGTAAAAATAAATAATTATTAATACCCGTTAAAAAAAAAATTAGAAAAGACAAGATACGTCAGTAGCTAGTACGCCCTTACGCCTCAACTTTGAAACCCTTTAGCTTGATTGGCCGAGAAGGTCACGTGACCCTCCTCCTGCTCTCTGATTGGTTGTTGTTTTTCCCCCTCCTGTTCTGTGATTGGCTGTTCCCCTCATGACCTCATTTACCTCCCCTTTTTCCCCTCGCCTACCAACCCCGGACATGTTGGTTCTTGATTATTAATGATTGTTAATTAATTAATTGGTAGGATTGAGGTGTGGGAGTTTTTATTCATCGATTAGGGCGCGTAGTTTATTTTGGGGGGAGCATGAGGCCTCGCACGAACCTCGCGCTATGGTTGTCGGGGGTTTCCTCCGTCACAAGGCTCTGTCCGGCACCAACCCCGCGCCATGGCTGTCGAGGGTAAAATGAACATTGGTTTCCTCCGGCACAAGGCTCTGTCCGGCACGAACCTCTCCTGACGAGGTTCGTGGAAGAAAGTGATTAAAGTTTCCCCTGCCTTTCACTTCCCCCCAACCCTGGTGCCAGGTTGGCGGGCAGACAAGTCAGGACAAGAATAGATCGTGACCTCGACAACCTTGGGTTTCCCAATGACGTAATCATCGCGTGTTATGTCGCAACCCTGGCGCCAGTCTTTGGTGGGCCGACAAGTCAGGACAAGAATAGATCGTGACCTCTGCAACCAGGGTTTTCCCTGACACCAATATGCCTACAAGACAAGACTAGATATTGATGTCATTGACCAGGGGATTAGGTTTTACCCTGGTGGGCAAACAAGACAAGTTAAGGACTCGTAAGGGGGCAACAGTAAATAAAACACCCTATTTCAAATATACATATATTTATTTAAATACAAAAATTATAACATTTTTACAGGAATGTCCATATATTCGTTCATTACGTTTTTCAACAGTGCTTTTAGATTGCGTTTAGTTTAAAATTGTATTTAGTTCTACAATCCAAATGTAATAGTCCAAACCCGACGACTTGACGTGTATAGCAGGTAGTGCACCCTACATTCTAGAATTAGAGGGGTGGGGTGCAAGTTAACATAAAAAATAAATTGTCATTTGCCAAATCCTGTTCTGTTCAGTCAGGAATTTTATATACAAAACACAGTAGGGTTATAAGATAGTGGTTCGCTTTCTAAGCAGCTGCATAGCGGCTGGCAACACATTAAATACACAGGGAATGACCCAAACCTAAACATACAGGAATAATAATATTAACAATCACAATATGCATGAAAATGTGATGAACAGTAGTAGGTTTAAAAAATCATGGCATCCTTGTAGACTGGCGCCTTGGGGCCTAGCAACCAGCTCCACACCTGACCAAGACCTAACTTAGGGTCGCTAACTGGAGCAAAAAACCCGACAAGGATAACTCTGGATACCCCTACTATCGCAAAGGATAAGTAAACAACATATATAAAAGTACAAAAAGGCTAGCGTAAGGGTAATGTGGAGTAACACATATGTTGGACCTTAGACAGCTGGCTGACTGATATATTGTAAGTGGCCCCCAACACTGTCAAAGTACTGGCCTTCACGGCTGCTAACTATCACTAAAATGAGTTAACCCCTAGGTTTAATACCTAAAAAACACCATAATAGATCCTGACTCTGTTCAAATGGAGCGACAGTGTCACAATGCTCCGATACAAAAATTTTCAACAAATGACCTTGAGTAGCTTGCCTGGGTGTCTAGCCAGTCACTCTATTATTACCATTATTCATGCCCTCAATACGCCCAAATACATTATGCTATGTTGCACGCTCTAACTACAGTGATCAACTGCGCGCAGCATTTTTACAGTATACGACAAACCCAACTATACCCGAGTCCAAACGCCGCATGTACCTGCCGGCGAACGCACCCGTCACGAGCTTGCTTCCGATTAGAGCGGGGATCTGGCATGGTTACCCAGATTACCTTTGGGGGCGTCACAGTTACAGATGGTGTGAAGTTACCGGTACCAATCGGGAACGTAAACACTGTACCAGCGCACTTGCAGAGAGCTAACGTACCATAAACCCCAAAACTAACTGTAGGGCCGTCAGCTAGACACTGGAGTTTAGTGCGGCCCCGTACCAACTAGAGTAAGTCAGAGCAGAAACGTCACGACACAGGTCTGTAGTGTTTAGATAATTATTAAATATAGTGCGGCGGGGGGCTATCTTCGAGGGCCCATAGTAGCCGACTAACAGTGCCATGGTCGCTATACAAGGCAGCAAGAACCAACTATATTCCTGAAAGTACTTAGCCCGCATGTTTAAAATGTTGAACACCTGACCTAAACCAAGGTGCGTCTCCCCCGAGCTGCCAGCACACTACCCTTCCCGACGCCAAACTTGAAAATATATCCTAACTCTCCCAAAGGGAACTCACGTACTAAAACAGAGGGGGGGGGGGGGGGGAAGAAGAGACGGAGTCGAAAAAGAGAGCAGCGCGATGCGCTGCGAAAAGAGGGAGGAAAGGGGAAAGAAAGTAATAGAGCGTTGGAATACCCTCTCTTGCGAGGAAAGGGGAAATTGGCACACACACGAGAGAATTAATAGAGGCTCGTTTAGGGTTAGCAAATATGATTTAAGTATCTATATGAGAAAAGGTTTAAGCGGTACTCTTGTGCGAGATAATGGCGTTAGCTCGGCACAGTAGCACTGATAAGATCCAGGTTTTTGATGTTGCGTTTCCACCGTAGGATATTCTAGGTCGATGACATCTGTCGGTCTGTTAGTGTGTCGCATACATCCACGACGAGCGTATCGATCAAATCGTTCAATAGCGGGGGACGGGTGTCGACCACATGTGGCCTTTGGTCGACGGCGGGCGTCGATGAGGTCCACACCTCACAAAAACGCGCCCAGCTAGATGCTAGAGGCTCTATACGACGCTAGGGCTGACAACCTTCGCATAGAGCATCGTCGAGAGAGAGAGGTCGTCGCAGCAAGAGAGTTATAGGAAAGTGCCATTTTAAGTCCCGGGGCCCCCATAAACGCAACCGATCTTTTCCCAAAGTAGGGTACCCGGTTATTACCATCCTAAGGGGCCCTTCTACTAAGGTTTGCAACCGGCGCACTTTCATTCGGAGTCAAAGGGTGGTTCCCCAATTTAAAAAAAACAGAGAAGGCGGGTTAGTGCCCAAAGTCGTAACGGAGAGGCCAAAGGCC
>JBCFYV010003937.1:0-20298 GCA_039000515.1 Timema cristinae
GGTTTTTTTAGCATCGTCCCCTTCTTTCTTTAAACTTTCTAACATTTAAAGTGCAAATAAATGCCCTTTTTTCGGTATTTTGATTCCCGTGAGATTCTGAAAATTACAAAAACAAATAATATTAAAAAAGGAAAA
Organism: Timema cristinae; assembly: GCA_039000515.1. Taxonomy (NCBI): domain Eukaryota; kingdom Metazoa; phylum Arthropoda; class Insecta; order Phasmatodea; family Timematidae; genus Timema; species Timema cristinae. The sequence continues at coordinate 136 of JBCFYV010003937.1, forward strand.
TTTTAATTAAATTTTTATTTTAAGGGATCATTTGATTTTTCCTTTTAAATTGCAAATATAAATGGGAAATTTGAAATTTCTTAATGCTTTTGGGTGTTTTGAGAAAATACAGGGTTTTTCGGGTATGAGTTTTTAAAACAACCCCCCCAATTAAAAAAAAAATTTTTCTTTCCAATATTGAAATAAAATTTAAAAGTAGAGCCCAAACTTAAAATATAAAAAACAATTGCACAAAAAATTTCCCTTTTGAAAAAATTTTTTCATCAAATATCTGCTACAATCCACTCTCGTAAAATATCTTTTGGGGCCCAAAAAGGTTTTTTTTCACAAAAAACTATCCCTTAGAGGTTTTTTTCTAAAGTTCTATCTCTTTTACCAGAAATCTTTTTTGTATTTTATCTCCAATCCCCGTCTACCGAAAATTTAAAAGGGCGTATAAACATTGACATAATCATTATTAAAAAAATATGGGGAAAATTATTTTATTTTTTTTTTTTGACAGTAACCATTGTGAAAGGGAAATAGAATCTTTTTAAAACCAAACATTGTTTTTTTATTATTATTATTAATTATTATTATTAAATTTTTTTTTTTATTATATTATTTATTATTATTTTTTATTAAATTTTTTTATATTAAATTTTTAAAAATTTTTATTATTTTTATTATTAATTTTATTATATTAAATTTTTAAATTTTTTTATATTTATTATTATTTATTATTATTAAATTTTTATTAGCACCGCGTCTTACTACCCGTTCGGGTTTTTTACCACTTACGCTAAGTGTAATGGGAGGGTGATTGTGAGATGAAATGAAGGGCCTCCCGTTTAAAGGGAATCCGAACCACAGTGGAGGCCCGGGATTTCCCCCCATTCAAAAAGTGTCTTGTCAAAAAAGGTGAAAAGGGAAAGGGTTTTGGAAAACAGATAAATCTTTGGGCCCGGGGCCCAGGGTTGAAAAACCCCCGGGCCCCCAGCACAGAAGTCTGACACCTTACCCCCAGACCAACAGGTCACCAATTTATGAAATAGGGTTTTCTTATTTTTTACATTTGACCCAAAAGTAAAGTTGGGGTTTCCCCTTTAATAGGGTTTTTTTTTTAAAATTTTTTCCCCTGTTTTTGTTTTAAAAATATATATAATATATATACTAAAAATATATATAAAATATAAAATATATAATTATATTATATTTTTAAAATATATATAATATATAATATACTATATTATATAATAAATATATATATAATATAATATATATATATAATATATATATAATAAATATATATATTATATATATATATTTTGTTGATAAAATAAATTTTAATAATGTAGGCGTTCGCTCGCTGCAAGCGGGTAGAATCCGTTAACTATTGTAAAATAATCATTAGTTCATATATTATTCTACAAGTGAAAAATGTTGGACGAACAAAAAAGGAAAAGGTAATAAAGCCATTATTTATGCTGATAATTGCATCATAAAGGTGGAAAAAATTTTTCAAATAACTTAAATTTTAAAGGTTATACCTTAAAACCATATTAGTTTTATGAATTTGAGTGTTTTTTTTGAACAGAGCTTTACCTTATTCACATTTTAGGGTTGGGGGAAAGCTATCTCAAATTTTTTCAAATGACTGATTGTTTAATAATTAGCATTTCTTTTTGGACCTTTCCACCACTTGTAGTTATTTAAGATCTCGTCTACCAGTTTATGCATCTCTTAGAAACGAATTTTTGGTTTGGGTGTCCAACTTTGCTTGCATTGTGGAGGCATATGTTCAAAAATAGTTCTACAGAAAGCATTTGATTTCCAAACCCTTCCTTCCCTCTGAAAGACATCTTGTGAATGTGGGAATGCCAGGTTTTTCCACCGTGGTTCGGATTCCACGTTAAAAAATGTAGGTCCTTCATTTCATCCACAATCACCCTACCATTACACATTAGCGTAAGTGCGTAAACCCGAACGGGTGTAAGACGCGGTGCTAATAATAATAATAATAATACAGAAAGCATTTAATATATTTTAACTTTTTTTTTTAGATTTCATCTTTTTTGTGAATGATTGTTTCAACTGAGTCGAAGGATAAAAATATAGTTAAGACATTAATCTTGCAATATATTGCTTGGCGGTTATGGGGAGGGCTAGGTTATAAGGCCTTACCAAGAACCGTGACTAAGTGAATGCTAAGTGGACACTAGCGTGGCTTTGCTTGCATCATCGTAGGTTAAGAGGGGGCCGATAGATTGCTCTGGACAACACATCAGTTCCATCAAGCACACTAACATCTTGTATGCCACTGCTATCTAATTTAGACTGTATATAAGGGTAAGGGGCATGTTCATTTGATTAACATTGTGTTCTTACCATCCTACATACACTCTAATACGAGCGCATTTATTATAATTTTTTAATGACCCGCCTCGGGGGTGTAGTTTCTTTAAACGCGCTAGTTTTTTTGCTGAGTTTGACTGCCTAGGAGGGAAAGGTCAAGGGTCGAATCTAAAACAGGTGAACGAGGGTGGTTTTTCGGGAAATGGTTTTCCACTCTTCCTCCATGCAAATTCAGGTTCACTTCCTCTATATTCATGCTTCCCTATTCCTAGCCCCTTAGTGTAACAATTACTTAAGCGTATTCCCGGACGGGTAGTAAGACGCGATGCTAAAAAAAAGTTACATAAATATACATTTAATCACCAGCTCTTATCCTTTAAGATTAATTGTTAATATAAATTCTGATGAACGTACTAATTAATATAAATCATTTCTCATGTATGCACAGTACCTTACAGATAAAATAAAAAATAATAATTATTATTATTATTAGTGTAAAATTAAAACTTCCATTTTTTCAGGGACTTACTATACAATGAGTAGTTTTATCTCAACAATACTCTTATTCTGTAATATCCTCTGGAACTACCGAAAAAAGCCTTTATGTTTATGAAACCTTCGGACTTTTCTTCAAATAGTTTGAAATGCTACCGACATGTTTCAATCTTCACCATGTTCATCAAAATAATATCGTGAAAATTTTTGGGTTTTTGTCAGAAATTGAATAGATCTGTATAAAAAGCCATCTCTAAGAATGTAATAAATAAAATTTACCCTTCACATGAATTGTTCGAGAATTTCTAAATTGGTTTCCTTCCGTTAAATGACACCATCTTGCAGATTTTTTTATAAGTAGTTATGTAAAGTGTTTCGTTATTATTATTTTTATTATTTATTATTATTATTTTTTTATTTTATTTATTATTATTATTATTTATTATTATACACCCATTTCTGTTTTAAGTCTGTGCTTGGGCCAATATTTATTAAACCCATAAAATTTTCCGGTACCGGCTTGCTAGGGCCTGTCATATGCCCTTATATTTAGCTTAAATCGAGAACAGGCACCACATCCAGTCCCCCCGCCCTTAATAATACACTGAAATGTAAAACCCATATTTTCATCAATGATAAATTTTGCTGGAATCGTACCCTGAACCTTGTTCAATAGGCAGACACGCTACCGACTGAGCTAAGGTGTCGGCAATGGCAAGTGTGTCTCAATTTAAAAAAATGTTATTTGCTAGTTTATGTTGGTTTTATTTCCCTCACGTCTTAATACTTATTATGGCAATAAACATGTTTACATTGATACGGTAGGAATGAAGAAATATATTCTATAGTTCTCGTGGAAAATTTTTTTCTAAAAACCTTTTTCTCACCTGCTCAATGTTGTAAAATCAGCCTAATCATACAAAAACGACACTACGGGTTTAGTCTGCATGTCAAATCTGGTGGTCCTTACAACATTTGTATAATTATAATTATTCATTTTAAAATTGTGGTAAGGGAAAAATAGTAAAGTTTTATATAAGGAAAGACTTAAATGTCACATTCGATTTAACTTGAAAATTATGTGAACACCTTTACGTCGTTAAATCTAAATTGAATAATTAATTAAAGTGCAAAACTAGTTTTATTTTAAAAAAAGTCAAAGGGAAAGTAAATATAAATATTACTAAACAAATGAAGTAATATGTTTTTCTATGAGCAACTAACCTGCACTACAAAGTATTTGTGAGTAAATTATAAGATACTAGTTACCATTTATAAGATACTATGATAAAATACTATAATTAGATAGTTTTAGAAGATACTCAATGAATTTTTTAAAAGTTAACAAAAATAAAAATGTTTATAATTACAAATTGAATGAAAGATACTGAAAAAGGAGAACAAAATTTGGTACGAAAACATTGTTTGAACATTTGTACTTTTCTGGAATAACATTCAACTTATTTTTCCCAGACCTGAGGATGGCGTCGAGCCAAAACACGTCCAAGACCAATCATCAACTTAATAAGGGGACAGGATCCCCCAAATAAATAGATTAGCAATGTCAAACTTTTTTTAAAAATCAAATAATGATACAGTAACAACTTGATGTTATCAAAATTTAATTTAATATAAACATCTATATAATATAATTATTAATTATTTGTTCTAGATTAGAAACAAGCAATTGTTTTTTTTAAATACTTACAAAACTTTTTAAGTAAAAATTTTTCATTTTTTTTAATTTTTTAAAAATGTATTTTTTTGTATTTAACCACCAAATTAAACTGTTTTCGTCCAATTTGTCGTCCCTTTTAGTAACTTTCTTCCCAAAATTTTTTACTATAAAAAAATTTTATTTAAACTTTTTATAATCTTCCACAGCACCTTTGTAGTTTACGATTTTTTTTATTGCAAACTTTTAATTCTTTGTTTCGTTGTTTTTTTACATTTTTTTTGACTTTTTTATTAAAAAAAAAAATAATTTTAAATTTTATTAAAATATTCAATCTAATTTAATTGACCCTAAAGGTGTTTTTAAAAATATCAAGTTTTTATAGAATGTAACATTTAAGTTTTCCCCTTTCCAAAAATTTAAATTTATAAATATTTTTAAAAAAATTTTCTATGTTATTTTCTGATTTTTTTTTATTTGTGAAACCCCGGGGGGGGCGAGTTTTAGGGGGGTTTAAAACCGGCTTGTTTGGCTATTTTTTAATAACAAAGTCAAAATTTAAAATTAGCTTATGAGAGTGCTTTTTTTAAATCCTTTTTTAATTTTCAGAAAAAAATTAAAATTTTTTTTAAAAACCTTTTTTTCTTTCTCAATCTATGTAAATATGTGGAAGGCCCAATGGGTGGTAATGAAGGGGGGCAATTTAATTTGGAAAAAGGGTTTCTGAAACCTCTACCCTAATTGCGGAACAAAGTTTCCCTTCAACCACTAACCCAACCCCAAACCCCCCAGTCCCAAATTAACCTTTAATTTAAATAAGCTATCAATAAATAGGGTAGCCCAAGTTTAAAATTTTTAACCCAAAAAATCAAAATTTCGAACTCGGATTAGTTAAATTTGCCCCTTCGTATGAGAAATATAAGCAAGCCCTTTATCCCTTTTGTGTAAAAATAAAAATAAAAGATTCTTTCCCCTTTTCCCCAAAAGCAAATTCTAAAAACCCTTTTAAATGGAAGGCGTGAGAACAAATTAATCATAATGGGGTTTAGATTTTTTTCCCTACATTAAAAATTTCCCGGGGGTTTGGGGTATTTCAAGGAAAAATTGGAGGTATAAATGTAATGAATTTGTATGAGATGCAAAAAACCCCTTCTTGAATTTCTCAAATTTTTGGCGTTTGAAATACTTTCAAAGCTTGGTAAAAATATCCCCCACAAATTAACCCCTTTTTTATTTAAAATTTAAAAAAAAATTAATTTTCCTTTTAAAGTTGTTTAAAAAGGGTAACCTGTGTGCCTTAATTTAAAAAAATTTTTGGGGGGGGGGGGGGGGGTCCAAAGGTTAAAGAAATGCTTTTTTATGTATTTGGGTAGAAATTTTATAAAAGTGTTCTTTTTTATTTTGGGTTTTTAAATTGTTTGGGGGCTATCTAAAATTTTTTTTCGTTGATCAAATACCCAAACCCCTTTCTTTCCCTTTTCCAAAAATTTAAATTCCTATTTTCAGCCCTTTCCCCAATTTTTGTGATATTTTATTGGTTTTTTCCCCCTTTTCTGTCTTGTTTACGTTATTTGCCACCCCACCCTTTTTTTTCTCTAAGTTTTTTTTTTTTTTGTGAAAATTTCCAAAATTTTTTTTCGCTTTTGGAAAATTTTTTCCTTTGGGAAATTGGCAACACGCCGGTTGCCGGTGACTAAATTTTACTATTTAATTATTAAAAAAAATAAAAGGGAAGAAAACGTAGCAAAAATTTTTTTAAATAATCTAAATTTGGAAATTTTTTTTTATTTAAAGAAAAAACCTTACCTTTTATTTTAAACAAATTTTTAAATTTTCCCCTTTTTAAAAAAGTCTGGGTTGGGTTATTTATAATGAACTTTTTTTAACGCATGCGAAATTTATCCAAAAAGTCGACCTAAAAGAAGAAAAAAAGTCGATGTAAATAACTCAAAACAAGCGCGTTTTTTAATTTTTGACGATGGAATTAAAAATTTAATTTTTTAAGGAAAAAATACTGTTCCCCTTTCATTAACTACAGGCAATATTTATGTTAAACCTGCATTTTATTATTTTTTTTCCTAGTCCTAGCCAACATTTTTTCTTTTTGGTTTTTATTTTTATATTTGTTTTTTTCTTTTGATTTGGAAGTTTTTGAATTAGAACCCCCTTTTTTTAAAATTTGGGGTTTTTGGAAGAATTTTTTTTTTAAAGATGAAAAGGGTTTTTTTCTTTTGGGGTGGCTTTAAATGGAGCCCAAAAATTTTGGACTTCCAATTTAAAAATTTTTTTTAAAATTTAATTAAAGGGGGTTTAATGAAAGTCAAAGTGGTGAAATTTTAAAAAGGAAATGTGTGTTAAAAAACTAATTGTTTATTTTCTTTTTAAATTTCGTAAGAATTTTAAAAAAATTACTAAAAAGTTTTAACAAATCTCTGAAGTTTGGGGTCAATTTTGGACCCCCTTTTTTAGTGGTGAGGCCAAGCCCAATCTTTAAATTTTTTAAAATTTTTATCCCTTTTTTTTTTGGTTTCTTCCATAAAAAAAAGAATTCGTTTTTCTTTCAGAAAGAAGACTACCTTTGAGTTGATTATCTTTAATTTTATTTTTTAATTATTAAATTTTGGGTTTTTTTAATATTTTTTTGTTTTTTTTTGTCTCAATAATACTGTCCTAAATTGTTTTAAATTAGATTTATATTTTTTTCCTGGAATTTCCTTTTGGGAGGCTTGGGATGTGGTTTTAAAAAGGAAAAAAAATAATAAATCCAAAAAGGGGCCCAAAAATTTTTATTTTATACATTTTTTTTTGGTTAAATTTACATTATGTTTAAAAAAACCATTTTATTTGAAATTTTTAAAGTTTTTGTTTTTAAGTTTTCCAGTGGTCTTGGGTATTTTTAGAATGTTAAAGGGGGGGGCCAATGACTGAGTTAACCCAGGCAGAATTTTTTTTTTTCTTTTTTAAAAATTTTTTTTTTTTCCCAGTTTTGGGGGGCCCCCCCCAAAAAACCGTCCATAATCTTGATGTTAATTTTTTGTTATTTTAAAAAGGGCAGGGACAATAATTTAATAAAAATCCCCAAAAATTTAAAAAAGTTTTTAAAAAATATATATAAAAAAGGTTTTCAACAATTTTTTATTTTTTTTTTTACAGGTTTAAACAAAAGTTTGTGAATAGTTTGAATTACAAGATCTTAGTTTTTTGGTGGAGGTTCCAAGGGAGATAAGCTGCTCTTTAGAACGGGGTTCCCAAAAAAAAAAAACCCCGGGATTTTTTGGGAAAATTTTTAAAGGATGTGGAAGTCTTTAAAAGTTATTTTTTTTAAATTTTTTAAAAAAAGATAAAAAATTTTAACCCTTTAAACCCCGAAAACCAATTCAAGGAAAACCCCAATTTAAAAAGCAATTTTGATAAACGAATTTTTAGAGTCCAAAATTAAATTTTTTTTATTCCCCCAAAAAAAACCTTAAAACGGATTTTAAATTGGTGAAAAAGCCCATAAATTTTTTTTGGCCCCAAGGGGGCGGTTCTCAAAGGGATTAATAAACAGGGGGATCCCGAGTGAGACGGTGATTATTCATTTTTTCACGCGCAAATTTAAAAATTGTTTAAAAAAATTATAGTTTGGACCCTTTTTAGTAGAAAAAAATTTAAAGTAAAAAAAAGGGAAAAATTAAAGCGATTTCCTTATGTGTTTATTGTAAACTGCACTTTGTTTTCAAAATAAAGCCCCAAATTCTAAAATTGGGGTGGGCTGAGGCAAATCTATAGTTTTTTTTAAAAGTCCCAATTTTTTTTTGGTATCTCTATTTTTGTGCTTCCCAAAAAGAAACAAGTTTTTATTTCCAAGGATTAACCTTTTTAAATTTTAAAAAAAGTCAAACACAAAAGTTTTTTTTTTTAGAGTATTCTTTTAGTATATTCGTGGGGACACGAGCCCCCCCCCCCCTCCTTGAAAAATATTTAGTGAGTGTTTTAAAAAAAATTTAAAAGAACCCCTTTTCAGGTCCCCTGATCAATTTTTATAATTAATTGAAAAAAAAATGACGAAAAATTTTTTTATTTTAAAAAAAGTGTTGAAATTGGGGGAACGGGGAAAGGGGTTTTGGGGGTAGGGGGGAAGTGGCCCCCTTGGAACCCTGGGGGGTTTTGGGGCTAAGGGGAATCCCCAGGGGGAAAGGTAAATTATGGTTGAGAGGTTTGGGAACAGTGGGCTTTAGTTTGGTGAGGTTTGGGAAGAATCCCTTTTTGGTTTTTCTGTGTTTCTTGGGGTTTTGGTTTTTAAAAATTTTAAAAAATCGAATTTGCAACCCAAATTTTTTATTTTAAAAAAATCGTTTTTAAAGGATCGTCAAAACCCAAAGGATTTTAATGCTTAAGGCTTTATTTTTTTAAAAGAAACTTTACGTTTTTAAACTTAAAATTTTTATTATTTAAAAAAAAAAATTTTAAAAGTAAAATTTAATTAATAAAATAAAAAAAGGGAAAACTACCCCCTTATAAAGCCCTTTTTAAAAGGGAATATTTTTGGAAATGGCCCCAGTTTACAAAATAGAATAAATTTTTCAATTAAAAAGGAAAAATTTTTTACATTAAAAAAAAATTTTAAATACCCCAAAAAATTTTAATGAAGTCTAAATTTTGTTAAAAATTCTTTTATAAAAAAGTAAAAAAAATTTATTTAGAAACAAAGGCCTTTTAAATAAGACAGGGAAGGTAACAAAATTAAAAATTTTTTTTAAAAATTAATTTTTTTACTTAAGGTTTTAATTTGAGGAAAAAAATACAGGTGGCCCCGGAAAAGTGCCCCCTTTAAAAAACCCCGAGGGCCCCCCAATTTAATTGGGGGGAGGTCAAACCCCCTTTTCCCCAAAATTTTGACAGGGAATGGCGTGAAACCCTTTTAATAAAGAAGTTGAAACCCCGCTCATAAAACTTTAAAGAGCTTTGATTGTAAAAAAAATCTCGCCCCTTTGGGTCGTTGTGTTCTCCAAAAACCAGAAAAGGGGATCTTTGATAGGCCCCCAGGTAAAAAGGGTAAAATCTTTTTTTTTCTCTTCTCCCTCGCCTCTACAAGAAAACCCTTTTAAGGGTGGGAATTTGGCCAGCCTTTTTTCCCCCCATTTAATAAAAGCAAACCCCTTGAAATTAAAAACCCCCCAAAAATTCAATTTTTCCCGGCAAAATTTTTTTTTGGGGTTTTTTTTCCCAAAAACCCCCAAATAAAATTTTTTTTGGGGTTCCGGGGCTGTGGGGGTTAAAATCTGGGCCTTTCTTATGCCCTTTGGCCCTTTTTTTTCATCAAATAAAGTATTGATTTGTTTTTTTTATGTTTAAAAATGAGGGATTTTTTTTTTTTTTAAAATTTATTTCATTTTTTAAAGAAAAATTTGCGATGAAATAATGAATCAAGGAAAAAATGTGCGCACCGGGGCTTTCTCAATTACAAGGTGTATTTTTGGAATTTTTTTTCTAAATAATTTCCCCTATTTTCCCCGCAAACGAGGGTTTTTTCTCTAAAATTTATTTCCTCCCAAAATTTAAAAAAAAGCTTAAAGGATATATTTAGGGTTTTTTTTACTTAAAAAGAAAAAGGGGAATAAAAAGTTCATAAAAACCCTTGAAAAGGCCCGGGATATTTTATATAAAATTTTTTAAAATTTTTGATAGCTGTCTTTTCATTAGCTTTTTAATTAACCCCCGGGGCACCAAGGGGGGTGGGGTAAACCCCGGCCCTTCCCCCCCGGGCCCCCAAAAAATTTCAATAAAAAATAAATCATTTATTCTTTAAACTAAAACATAAAATACCGAAGAGGTCGGTTTCCCCTAGGTTCCTTTTAAGACTTTTTTTTCAAAAAAAACAACAATATTAAAAGTGCCCCCTTTTTATTTCATTTGAAAAAAGACAACCCCTAATTCTTCCAAAAAACCCTTTATTGTATACAAAAAAATGTATGTAAACTAAATAGCCACCCTTTGGTAATTTTAAAAACAATTTTTTTTTGAAAGCTTTAAAAAAAAGATTGGGTTATTAATTAGGACCTGCTTATAGGACTTTGAATCATCGCACCCCAACCCAAATTTTTTTTTTAAGTTAATAATAAAAACTTCGAAAAGGGGCCCAAAACCTTTTTCCAGAGCGTGTTATTCAAAAACAAAAAATTTTTATATTTTTACTTTGACCCGGGGGTCTCAAAATTTTAGACCCAAGGAAAACATTTTTACCAGAAAAAATAAAGTTTCCCAAAATTCAATTTAAAAAAATTTTTAAATAGTAGTTTGGGAAAATTTAATAAAAAAAATTTTAAATCTAACGAGTTTTTTTGTAACTTAATAAAATTTTTTAAGGGTTTTAATAGAAAAACTCCAACTTTCCCCCCACTTTGTGCAAAAAATTTTTATATTTTAAAAATGAAAAAATTTAAATCAATTTTTTATTTATTTATTAGTGGCGTGTGGGATTTTATAAATTTTTTTAGAAATTAAAAAAAAAAGGAATCCCCAAATTACTGATGCTATTTTATAGTGTAAAAAAAAAGTAGTTTATAAAAAATTTCCCCCCGTAGCCCAGTAAATTTTAAATTTTAAACCCCGTTTTTAAAATTTTAATTTGAGGCCAAAAATAACAAGGAGCGAAAGGGTTGTTTTAAAAATTTTTTTTCAAACAAAAATAATTTTATCTAAAAATTTAAAAAACAAATTTCCAAAAAAAATCTATGGAAAAATTTAAAAACCTAAAAACATCCCAAACAATTTTTAAAAGCGATTTAACAAAATGGGTTTTAGATTAAAAAAACCCTTTTAAAAATTTTACAAATTTTTCTTTTTTTAAAACCCAAAGGCAAGGATACAAAACCCCCAAATTTTAATACTTTTTTGATTAACTCCTAATTTCAAAATAAAAAATTTGTCATTTAAAGAAAACTACAAAAATTTAATAGTTTCCCTTTTGTTTTCCCCCAAAAAACTTAGAGGTAATTTAAATATAAAGATCTTCCCGAGGTTTGAAAGGGGAGGGTGACCCCCAAAAATTCTTTTTCCCCCTAAAAATTTTTTTATGGTTTGGCCCTTTATTGTATGCCCCACCTAAAAATAAAATTTTGATTTGGAATGGGTGGAATAACACCCCAAACAAACCCATTTTAATATCATTTTTTTAAAAAATTATAAATTTCTAAGTATCTTTAGATTTGAAATAAAATTTTAAAAAATTTTGGGAAAATTTTTTCACGCGATTAGGTTTTTTTTTAAAAAAAAAAATTTTAATTTTTAAAATTTTTTATTTTTTTTTTAAAAATTATCGAACTGACCCCCTTATATAACGTGAAATTAAAGCTAACTTAATATTTTGAACCCGGGCCAATAGAATTTTCCCGAAAATTTTAAAATTTTTCCCAAAGGTAAATGTTTTGGTCAGGGCCCGGGGAAAAGATTTCGGAACTTTTAGTTTGTGGGAAGAAATGCTTATAATTGGGGGTTTTTAAGGTGTCAAAAATTGGAATTTAAATTTTTCCAGATTTACGTAGCTAGGTTTTTTTTTAATTTTTTTGAGGGAGTTGGGAAAAGGGTTTTGGGGTTTTTTTAAAAATCCCTTAAAATTTTAAAGAGTCCCAAAAGGCATAGGGTTTTATTTTTTAAAGTACAACCCCTTTACTGAGTCCCAGTTCCACCTCTTTACAATAATAGAGTAAATTTAAAGGTGTATTTTTTTAAAAAGGAAAAGTACCCCCCGAATTTGAAAAGGGTAAGAGAGAAAGGGAAAACATTTGGAAAAACGTTTCCCTCCCGTACACACAAAAAGGGAAATTTAAGCCCCGACCTCCGGCCCTCATCAAAAAAAAGTTATATTTTGGGGTATGATGATTTTGATTCCCGGTAGCTTAATTTGTTAATATTAAAGGGACCCGTTTTTATTTGTGTTAAAAGGTGTAAATTTTTTTTCACGGAATTTAGAACTATTTTTTTTTAAAAAACCTAATAGTAACTAAATGTTTTTTTCAAAACCCAGTCCGCAATTTGTTTGGTCAATTCGGTTTGCATACTTAGCGAAAGGTCCCGGGGGTTTAAAACCCAGCATGATAAAAATGTATCATAGGTAATGTGCGTTTCCCCCTTTACAGGGTTTTTTTAAATTTAAATGTTCGAGGGTGGATTTGTATCTGTTCTAGAAATTTTAAACTAGTTTATAAGACGTGTCTGATATAATCCCTTTAGTTTATGGAATCTGAGCCCCCTTTCCACGACCAAACCCGCTAAAATTGATCATAATTAAACTGGCGTTTAATCCCTGTTCCCACTGATGTAACTCTTTAATAGCGGTTTGATGTTATGTTTTTTAAAATATTACATAAATTATATTTTCCCCGATGTTAATTTTGGGGGTTTGAGGATCACGCAAAACAGTATTTATTAAAATTTGTTTAAACAAAAAACCCCACAATCCATATTTAAAAAGTGATTTAAAAAAAAAACCCCATTTGAAAAGGGGTTTTAAATGTTTTATATCAATATTATTTTCACACTAAAATGAAACTATTATTGTGTGTGTGTAAAAGGGTGTAACAGCAGGGCCAGATACTTATTTAAGAATTTTGCAGACAAGCGGGCCCCCCTTGATATGATCCGCGGGGGCCCTGAGTTTGAAAAACCCCCGCCTAAAGTTTTTTCCCGGTGGCCAAATTGTGAACTCAAAAAGCAACCTTAAAAAAAATTGAGCAGCTAGCTGAAGATAGAAAATTTTGTATTAATATAATTGTGATAATTATATTAATAAATTGATCTAAATGAACGTAAAAATGGTCATTAAAATAACTATTAAAAGATTTATTTTCCTTGGAGCCAAACAAATTAAGAAAATAAGCATCACTTGGTTTGAATGCAATGTTATTGAATGACAGGTAAACGACCCCTAAAACCCATTACGGTTAGTTTAGACCTTGAGAAAACTGAGGTCAGTTTTCTAACAACTTTCAACCCCCCCCTATTCTTACCAATTCTTTTTTACAAGAGGGAGAATAATATTCAAACAGTACCATAACTTGCTGTCAGAATGCGCCACTAGCGTACTACTGCTTTCTCACGGCCAGATATGTAACTAGTGAAATAGTTTGGCTGAACCACGTAAAGTTTTCCTCTATTCTTCGATATTTCTATAATACTCGTAGTATACATACTTTCAGCTAGTGAACTGCTTGTCTAAAGCTTTATTGACTCATTCTTCATGTCACAATATGGATGGAAGGGGTTGACCTCCTCCAATTCAGAGTTAGACGTAGACGTAGGTGGGCTACTTTTCCGTGGACCAGGTACTTTTCACATTAAGTAAATGTAGAAACCCACTAAGTGCAAACAACCCTCATTCCTCAGTAACCCTGCCAGATTGTGTGCTCCGACCTCTCCGTCACCTACACTCTACACATAGATGAACTTTACGTTAAGTCTGCTTGCCCACCGTATGTGGATATAAGTCATTAGGACTTTTATCATTAGTAGAGTCTCGGAAACTCGACACTCCGTGTAACTCGACACGTGCACGTGTACACAGTTACTGGCACCAGTCATCACAATCCAAGGTCATTCAACTGTATAATCTCTCAGTTTGTTTGTGTAACTCAAGTGGAACAGTCATGTGGGGTGTTTACAAGTGCTGTGTTTGTTAGTTTTCCAATTTCAGTGACGTTATTCAAATCATTATATTATAATATGTAGAGTACTGTACTGCATTTATGTATATTACATACACACACACATTATATATATATATAATATATATATATATACACATAGACCAATATATTGTACTACACATATATTACTGTTACTGTACCGTACAATACAACAGTACAGTACAACTGTACCTATAATATCCGATACTGTACTGTGACTTATCAATGTTTAGGAAACATGACACACTAAACATGCTTCTTATGCAAGTTCGTTCTTAAAACTCTACATTTCAATAACTCGACACCATCTCAGTCCACATTAGGTCGAGTTTCCGAGACTCTACTGTAATATCCATATTTTAAACGACGTACAATGTACAAAATAGTAAGAGAGTTAGGATACTTAGAAGTTAACCCTGAGTGCTCTTGTCTAAATGCTGATATCCCCTTTCCTCTGACGAGTTTAAACAACCACCTTAATATTTGCACCTTGAAAACATTGACTTGCTTCTCACTTTTTATTTTTGATTGTTTCCTTTTCTAGATGAAAATATGCTACCACAGACTTTTTAATTTACATCCTGACAGGAAGATACCTACACGACATTTTCGTGAACAATTAAAATACCTTGGTTTTTGGAGGACTTATAAAAACATACGTCTTTAAAAGAACTACTTAAAGATAAAATTTTTTGACATTGTAGGACTATTTGTAGAATAATTTAAGAATGTATGGTTATTGTTACAACGTTACATCTTTAAGACTCGCTGAACGAAACGTAAATTCACCAACTTGGGAAATCTTATCTTGGTCAGCCGGACGTCACAGTTAGGCAACGCTCTCATATAATCTACAGTTTTTATTTTTGACAGTTGGAATTGATTCCGATAAAATAATGACAACAATATGGTTAAAACCGACCTCGGTGGTCGAATGGTCTAAGACGTCCACCTCACAATGAATTATACTTCCGTTGATGGGAGATCGGGATTCAAAGCCCGGTCGGGTGTACTGAGGGTGGTTTTCTACTTTCACTCTACAAAAATTCCAGCACAGTCCCTGTAAATTCAACCTTCCTCATCCCAAGCTAATTAGGCTGGTTAGTAGATCTACATACACGTTATAACCTAAGCAGTGCTAAAAAATATGGTTTAAAAAACAATTTTCACCGTAAAAAAGAGGTGGGTCTCTTTCACCAACATTTCTTCCTACTGAGATTCCAATAACCTCATTGAACTCTAGCGCATGGATATTTACTAGTCATATAGTATTAGACATGTGTGTACAAACAGTAGGTATGTAACTGAGTATCCTCCAAAATTAAACCAGGGCCCTCCTGTTAATATTACTAACTAAGTTGGTGTAAAACATATTGGGTTGGCAACACAAATAGCATCAGTTTGTTATGTAGATACATTGTGTAGTGTCTAGTGATGTGATTAGAGCTTGGATGGTGGTATTGATTCTAATGGGCTTATTATGTGCATCAAATAAAACGTGATAGGTCACGAAACACCTCAGACCAAAGTTAACTCCTCTAACCACTTTGTCACACGACTAGACCTTTATATTAAAATAAATAGACACATTCTTGGGCGTGAAAACAAGATAAAAATGAGCCATTATTGTTTATAAAATAAAAGTTAAATATATTATTTTCATCGGTATCTTCAGGCTATACGCATATGGGTTGAATTGAGGAAGGAAGCAGTTTTTCAGGTAAAATACCAAAAATTTTGCATGGAAGGAGGGTGGGAAACCATGTAGGAAACACTTCATTCATTAAACTCGACCTGGGCTCAAACCCCGATCTCTCCAACATCAGCTGGCAAGTCTAAGACGAGAGTGTGATGACTTAGACCAATCGGCGATGTTAAATATGAAGTTGATGCGATAATCGTGAACAATCTTTGGATTAAAATGTATTCATTAATAAAATTAAAAAATTATTAGTCTGCCTTCATTCTTGATTCTTGCCGCGATCTAGAAGTGATAGACTAATAATATCCTTATGGTCACACGGTATAGATGTAAGTCTCATATAGTCGGATTCCTTGATGGCGAGAAGGTCGAGTTTTAATTCTGAAATGAAGATTTTTTTTAATTTAAAAAACTTCCAGCTCTCTCTCCAGACAAATTCGAGAACATTAAATAAGCTATACCTTCATGGCCCTTTCTCAATTGGTCCAATTAAATGCGTATTACTTGGACAGGTAGTAAAACGCAGAGAACCGAATAATCCTACGGATAGAAGGACATCACGTGTGGAATGTGTGTATGTGTTTCTCATTCAAGCAAGAAGTCGGTAAAAGAACACACACAGTCAAACACATGTGTTGACTTTCCCTCTCAATAGCATATTTCAATCTTTCCTTCTACCCTTCTTCATACATTCCGCGTTCCTACTACGTGTTTACGAGTGTGTACATTCAACACAACTGACCTAGCTAAAGTCGGAGAGGGGAGGGGGGGATCAGGTAATATTTCGCAAGACGGCTGCCACCATTAAGTTTGTTTTTATTATTTGTTTGTGTTGTTTTGGTGACTTGTTATTTATTGTTACTCTCTTGTCTAGGTTTTATAACGAGTGTTGAAGGAGTGCACGCGCTTGTCTGTATTTGTGCGTTTGAAAGTGTGTGTGTGTGTGTGTGCCGTGCAAAAGTAGGTAAACTTCTTCCCTTATAAGGACAAGAGTTTTTCTAATTGCACCCCGGCTACAAGGTAGCTAGCTTCAGCTATGTCTTGAGAAACATTAGTCGGGCTAGCGAATGTAGGAGCAATAAGGGAATATATACAAGGATTGTTCACTCAAGACGGTATGTAAAACTTGATTCAAACCTTTGTAGATACTGAAAGCAACAATTCTGACGCTAACAGAGGTATATGTTGATCATGATGATCAGCTAGGCCGACTAGAAACAAATATTTTGTCAAAATACTTTATTTTCGAGTGGAAAACAATCCATTCACGCTGCGGCCTGTCTCATGTTATAGTGGTCAACGTTCCTGACTACTAATCTAGAGGTCCCAGGTTCAAATTCCCGGAATGCCATTAGTAGTTCCCCTAAGGGTTATTGGTATGTATAATTAGTTTAGGTTTAAGACTTCTACTGGCACCACATAGCTATTGCCACACCATCACATTGGACAAATCGCGCCCCGAGCTCGGGAGATGGTCACATACCTGCCACCGTCAGTAGAAGACCAGCAACTTCCGACCAACCCTGCTCGGATACGCTAAATAAAACAAAGTCACGCTGTATGATTTTAAAATATTTAATGTTTTGTGTTGTGTTGTGGGACAAAAAAAGAAAGATAACAATAATAACGACACGCATGCTTTGATTTAACGAGTTATTTGAAATGTTCTCATTGTAGGTGCGTGCGCATTGGCTGAGAAGGTCGGTTTTAAAATTTAATGGGATCTCCCAAACAGTTTTTTCACGCAGAACCAAGAAAATAGAAACAATTTCAAGTCTTGCCGAGCGGACATGCAGATGGTGCTGACGTCTGATTGGCTTAGAGCTAATCACGTGACTACATTAATAAGGCTCTGCTCTTGCTCTTCTGTGGACGTGTGAATTGACAGTAAGACATAGGGCTGTGGTTGTACTATCATTTTAAGTAGAGGGAGGATATATCATGAAAACTATTCAAACAGACTGGTATTACAAACTAGCTTAATGTTACACAGTGAACTTCCTACACAGCACTATCACCTAGATATTGATCTGCTTCTTCGTGTTCCCAATCTTACCACCCATCCGAGCTATCAGCATATGAAAATAATAAAGGAGGCATAGAAGGAAGGATTTAAAGGCAGAATAGGCCTAGCTGTATTTTTCTGTGGAGTAAGAAATTGTTAAGTAAAATAAACTTCAGTACATCCAGACGGGGTTGAACCCTGAATACGACGTCACCTTTGTCCACATAAACACTGGTTCTGTTACTTAATAAATAATAATAGGGTGAACCTGTAGACAAATAGTGACCAACTTAGTCAGCAGTCCATAGAAACGAGCTAGGGTCATTACACTCTTACAAATGAGATTGCGTCTAAATCGGTCAACCTATAGTTTGATTTTCGTAGGAAGAAAAGTAGAAGTTAGTTACCTAATTTACTAAAACAATTTTAATATATTCATAAAATAAAGTCATGTAATCTGAAGCTTTCAGTTTTGATAGATATTATCAATTTACCTATAAAATTTTAACGCACAAATAAAGTAAAATGTAATCAACACAAAGTAATAGGGGTTTTTAAATTTTATTTACTAATTCTCTAACTAAAATCAGGGTATAGCACGATAGCCTTATAATAACCACATTTGGGGGTACGTGGAGTAAACATCAAGATCATCTTCCCTGGTTGCGGGAGTCGGTGTTTGAATTCCACCCTCTCTTTGACCTTTATCATTCATACCCTACCAACGTGTTTATAATACTTCCATAGGATGAAGCGTAGCTTTACCTGGATGACTTTCCGTTCTTTACTCTCAGCCACACAAATTTGGGTGCACTACATTTAATTGGTACCCTTCACATTTCGTCCCTATCACGTAATTAAATATGGAAAGTCATGACCGTAAGAAAGACGGGTGAATAAAAAAAATATTTTGCTTCGTCATTCGACGATCGTTTCGTCTTTGACCATAGACTTGTTCGGTAATCGACTGGTGACGTCACGAGCTAAACGTCACAAGACTAAGGTATGATCAAACACCTGCTTCATTACAGTCGTATCATTTCAAGACAGCGAGAATTTTAGTTTTTGTCAATGTCGTGAAAGCGGATGTCCATTTACACTAGACTTTCAATTCAAGTTGAAGAGTCTAAACAATTACGCTTAAAACCTATAGTAGAACGGGTGATCGTGCGGCAAGGATCGAGAATGCTCGTGAGGGAGGGCTGTGATCGTGCGCAGGAGCAGGTGATCGTGCGCAGGAGCATGTGATCGTGTGCAGGAGCAGTGCAAAAACATATTCTAGGATTAGAAGAGAGAGGGAGGAAATACGGTTTTTTTAACCACTGCGTCTTACTACTCGTTCGGGCTATATACTAATTAGGTTAGTAGTTTACGGATTAAGAAGGGTATATTTAAAATAAGTGTACCCACATTTGTTGGAGGAGAGTGGGAAACCATTTGGAAAAACCACCTTAGTTCACCTAACCGAAATTCGAACCTTAATCTCCCTGTCTAATCTCCTGTGAGAGTAGCGCCTCAGCCCATGTGGCCACCAAAGTGGGACCATAGATGCGTTGTGAGGCGTAACGTGGTGACTACGCAGTGTATAGTATGCGGGTTTGAAATTATTTCCCATCAGTAAATATATATATAATCTTAAGGTTGAGAATTCTCCTGCAAGACGTGGTGTTCAAGGTTTAGTTAGTTTGTAGGTCGTTGTTAGATATAATCTATATGTTTTTTAAAATTCAAGAAAAATAAACAAAAAAAAAAAAGGGACTTCGAATGTTATTTCAAATGCTACGATCCTAAATTTTTTGGCCAAATTTTGAAATATTGAAAACAAAATAAAATCCGAAATTTTAAAAAATTTTTTATTTGACAAATATTATTTTACCGTTAAACTAAGTCTTGCTGGGTAGGTCGATATTATCCAAATAAGGTCATAAAGGGGAAAAAATTATTACTATTTTTTGACTTTATTCACTTATCTTGAATAATACCGGCAAATTTTCCCCAAATAGCCAACATCCAGAAATTTATCACATTAAACGTAGCATATATATTTTTTATCACCAATAGCTCAGTTGAAGTGTTCTGCATAATTCCTTTCCCTTTCACCTTACACGAATAATTTCCTAAACAAAAAGAACGATATTTTTGTACCTAATTAATTAATGAAACCCTACTAAAATAACGATTGCTACCCATCACGAAATAACTAGCAAATACACTTTTTTCGAAAAATAAGATCTCAAATTTACACTGTTCAGTGCTTGTTTCGCAAAATTTTTAAAGCTCCCTCAAA